>NC_069478.1:28661073-28687481 GCF_026875155.1 Cherax quadricarinatus
GAGTTGTGAAGGAGGGATTTAGTTGTGTACTAAATTATTTCTCAAGAGGAAGGTAAGGAGATGCTTACATACTCATACAAGCCTTTCCCAATGTAGATGACTCTTACAAGGATGCAGTTGACTTTGTTGAAGGTCACTTATGGTAATATAGAACAAAGTAGGTTGGATCTAGTGAATATCATTGTTAATTTTAAAATCTCCAGATCACACTTACAAAATTTTACAGCAGTTTAGAATTAAACTGGAGAGCACTCTCAAAACTTTAAGTAATAAATATAATCAGAAGGCATCAGACTGGTTTTTGATGCCATAGTACAGAATAAATTAATCTTTAAAACACTTGAATGGCTCTCCAACAAATATCACAAGGGTTATTTTTGTCTGGAGGAAATAAGACTAGGTCTACAAGAATTAATTGTGCAGTTGCAGACCAGCCAACTAACTCATTTTAAAGATGCAACACATAATAACTCTTGAGGTATCTGTCAAGTTTCACAAAGGGAAAAATTATCCCAATGGTAATAATCAAAATTCATTTCCTAAAAATATTTTGCATAGGTGCATATCAAGTAGCAGGAATTTCAGAAATAGTGATTCTCCACAAGGTTTTTTTTTTTTTTTTATATTTTATTTAAAACCAACAATATACAATAAACAAAAGGAAAAACCATAAAGATGACAATATATGAACAATAACTGAAAAAAAACATTACATTAGATATTGAAACATTAACGAATAACATAACAATATAACAAATATGACCACCATTACCTACATATAAAATCAGAAACCGAAGCTTAAAATTGTCCTATACTAGCTACATGTGGATAAGTTAACTTTCGTAAAAACATGCAAACCTATATTAACTCTTCCTCAAATTAATCATCCTTGCTCTTAATTTACACTAGAATAATAAAATACAAGTATAATAAAGAGCAGTTTGAATCAAAGAACATTCCACAATTATCATAAATTTACCCTAACCTAAGCCTAGTATTTCATCTGTATTATAAATGTCTAATCAACACGAAAATTTTACCACATTCCCCTAACCATATTTGTTGGTGTACATGATACAACCTTGTATTACCATAAGGAGAGAAAAAAAGAACAATAAAAAAGGAAAACCCATTCTTCACCTTCAAAATCAAACTTCAATTTACCATTAGGTACATACATATAAATAAGTATATAAAGTATGTTGTCTAATGGAACACAATCACTTACAACGTCAGTTATAATATGACGTCAACTCAACCACGAATAATTCATCCATTCTTACAACTTCAAGGTTCGTAAAACTCTTAAACTACATACATAGTATTGCCACCATCTAGACAAATTAAAAAGAAAAACAATACTCAAATATATCAAAACACACTATGCTTCTATTGGCACCAAATCAATTGTGCTTACAAAAATACATTGTAAATTAAACTGAAACATAAAAGCCATTTTGACATTTACACATTGTATCAAAATCATAAATGCGCATAGAAAATATGTATTGAATATCATTGAAAATGTTCATGAGAAAAACCATTAAAGGTATATACAAGAAAGTAAACATACATACATATACATATATATATATACATACACCTACATACATACATACACATACATACATACATACACATACACGCACACATACAACACATGCATATATATATACACATACATAGTTATAAGTCGATAATTCCAAATATAACTGAATTGTACTTGAAACACTCGGAACAAATAATGTTAAAATTGCACCCCAGACATACCTCATATAACATTCATCAAACTCATCATGCTACCGCCCATTCTAGGAAACCAGCCCATTTCATCCCCCTTACCTGCCTTTCAACTCCCGTAAATCCCGTAAAGTGAAATTCCTATAACCCTCATTTAAAATCCCTCTCCCATCTCCCCCCATACACCTCCTTATTTCTACACTTTGTCCTATAAAAAGTTGCTGTTAATGCATTAATTCTTTCAACCCCGTTCGCTCCTCTCATAGCCCAAGACATATAAATATAATCCGTAATTATATACCCTACCGCATTCTCTACCTCTGATTCACCCACCTATGTCTAAGCTTAAAACCCTCAACACCTGCAAACCCCCCCCTCCCACTAACCTTATTACCTTACCCAACCAAACCCTTATTAGTTCAATACATTCGCAAAAATACACTATATGGAAAACAGTCTCCCATCCACCACAAGCCTTGCATATCCCTTCCTCCCGTATTCTCTTATGGAATAAAACCCATTCCAGACGGTAAGATCCCATGTAAAAATCTATACATTACTTCTCGTACTTTAGGTTTTTTAAACGTAATTTGTTCAAACGCCCCAGATATTACACAATCATACATCGGATAAACACCTTCTACCACTGCTACCACTGCCTTACCTTCCACCCCATCAAGGTTTCCCAATTTAATATGTGAAGGATCGCTCATGTTTATGATGACCCGTAACATTGCCTCACCTATTATGAACTCCCTACCCACCAACCACCGTTGCATATCCTGACGTATCTTATGAAGTCCGCCTTCCCTCGCCCCCCCCTCCCGCTTATAACTACGTTTCAAATACACACTCATAATCCTCTTTTCAACAGCTATAAGACCCAGCCCTCCACGGCCAACCGGGAGTGTGACAAACCGCTCTACCTAACCATTCGCTTCCAGTACCCCAAATAAATCTAAAAACGCGCTTTTGTAACCTTTGTATCTCACTACGAAGTATCGGATATATTGCTGCTACATGCCAAAGTTTACTATATAATAGGACATTCGTTGTAATTACTCTTTGATGCAAAGTTAAGTGTGCAGCTCGTAAACCACTGAGGCGCTTCAGTACACCATCTACAATACGCACTGAATTTATTTGTTGTGCTAACTTGATATCACTTACATAAACGATCCCACATATCAGTAATTGGTCCACCTTTTTCCACCTTTCAACTACTTCACATTCCTCACTTAACCTATCTCCAAGATCCATATACTTCGTTTTCCCTTATTAATTGACATGCCAGAAGCCTTTTCAAAAACATTTACTAACTTTTCCACCCGAGGCAAATCCCTGTTACCACTTACTAAAATCGTTGTGTCTCAACATATCCAACAATGCCAGCCCCCCCACCCCTTTCGTCACCAACCCCATTTGCTGCCAATAAGGCCCTAATTCCTCTATAAAAGGGATCCTGTAAAACACGCAAAAAATATTTGTGAAAGGGGACAACCTTGACGTAGACCCCTGCTCATCTGAATTTGTTTCCTAACCTTCCATTTACCTGCACCACGCAAGGATGCATCTTGATACATTAATTTGGCCCATGATATAATTTCTCTCCAAACCCCTGCATCTCATAATCTTCCATAACGCTTCCCTTTCTACACTATCATATGCCGCCTCCAATCTATAGCCAACACCCCCCCCACTCCCAATTTTACTCTTTCTTCAATAAAACTTCTAATCAAACCATGCCCGTCATACATAGACCTTCCCGGCACCCCATATTGTCCCTTATCGATCACTTTACCCAGGACCTTTTTTATTCTGTTAGCTAAAATTCTTGCAAAAATCTTATAATCACCACACAATAACGAAATAGCACGATAGTCTTTAACTGTTAATGGCTCACCTTTAGGCACTAGAACGACCACAGCCATCCGCTGCTGTGCCCCTAAAACCCGATCCCGCTTAATGATATTGAATAATCTTACCAAAAATTCTTTTAAAACGCTCCAATTTTGGAGATAAAAGTCACTGGGCAACCCATCAATTCCTGGTGCCTTACCTAATTGCGCCCCGGATAAAGCTTCCCATGTCTCACACTCCGTTATCGGCCCTTCCAAAACGAATCGATCATGCTCTGTCAACTCACACTGCACAAACCTTCCAATTGACTGTAATGCTATTTCACTTATTCCCACACTTTGCGTTTTCAACTTAACCCAAGCATCAATATACCCACTCATACCCTCAGTCGTCAACACCTGGTCCACTTTATACCCTTGCATACCTACCTGAACATTCAACCCCATTAACTCCATTGCCTTGCGACGTGTGTGTTGACTCCGCAACACACACGCCGACGGCCGATCTCCCCACAAAACCTCCTCAATCCCGCCCTTAAGCCTTTCCCCATCAAACCTCTCATTTTGTAAATTCCGGATATTTTCCTTCAAACTTTCAATTTCAATAACAGGATAATTAGCATTAATTTGTGCATAACAGTCGCGCAACTGCCCCTCTAAATATTTTTGAAAACCGTATTGTAACTGATTATATCTCTTCCCTCGATTAATATAATATTCCTTAATACGTTTTTTAGCTATTGTTTCCCACCAATTAACCATGGCAACATCCCCTGGTGCTTCTACCACTAACGATCCCACATATGTCCAAAAGACAAAAGACTATCCTCTTCCTTTAATAACTTTACATTCAATTTCCAAAATGAGGCACACCCTCAATATCCACATCTATTACCACTCCTCTATGATCCGAAAAAACCACATCTATCACATCCACCCTCCGCACAGTAACCGCACTAGGCACGTACATTCGGTCCAACCTCGCCGCATAACCTCGTTTAATGAAGGTATGCTCTACCATCCCTCCCCCCCCACACACATCCTTTAACCCCACCCCGGTCAATATATCCCCCAATATACCCCAAACAACACCCCGCACCTCTGGGCTCCACATCTTTACGACGTATCACGCAATTCCAATCTCCGCCTATTATTGCAACATTCGGTAAACCACGTAAAAAATAGACCAGCACGTCCCGAACAAATTTAGTTTTAATACTCACGTCACCCTCAGCCGGACCATATACACATACTAAACTAATGGGAACCCTACCCAAGTTCCATCCACCCTAATTACCCTCCCCTCCCCCCCTTCACTACGCCTTACTATAAACGGGCTAGTTTCCTTTACCAAAATGGCAGCCCCACCTTTCAAACGTGTCGCGTGTTCCATGTACACATTATAACCACTCATATCCAACTCATAACCAGGCCTAAAATTTTTGTTCCTGTAAGAATACCACATCCACACCAAGTCGCACCAAATACTCATTAAACCACTTAAGCTTCCTCTCAGCTCTTAACCCGTTAATATTTATAGTAAAACACTTGAATTCAACAAATGGGTTTTCCTTTTGTCCCCGGCATTGACTTTACCCCAGTTCGTTTTGCAACACCTCTGTCCCTCCCCCCTTTGTTGGGAATCACCTTTGCAATCCCTTGATCCTTGTGTTCACCATTCCCTCTCTTCTGTACCTCCACCCAAGACTTTTTCCCAGGGCGTTGGGCAGGAGTTAGCACATCATCAGAATCCGATGATGCTGCAGTCCTCTTTCGTGTCCCGCCCTCCACCTGCATTTTGACATCTGAAGCACCGTCTTGATGCACCTCCACCTCTACTGCATGCACCTTCAATCCTGTAGACTCTCTCGTCGACAAACCGTCATCTTCTGCCATACCATCATTCACAAACCTTCCCCAGAACTGAGCCTGGGTCTTCCACCTGATCTAGGACCGATTCCTCTAACAAGTCATCCAACGCCTTAACCAAAGACGCCGCCACTTCTTCACCCATATTAGGTAGTCTCTCCTCAAAAACCTTATGTATGTCCAATGACTGAGATTCTCCTTGTAGCGTTTACAACTGGCGATTCAAGCTCCTTTTCTTTGTCTACCTCCTCACTCCATGACAACCGTTGTTGGGGCGGTGTAGCAAGAGACTGTTCTCGCTCATCGCCAACCTCGTCCACTGGCTGCTGTTGCTGCTGTTGCTGTTGCTGCTGTTGCTGTTGCTGCTGTTGCTGTTGCTGCTGTTGCCGTTGCTGTTGTGCCGGGTACCCACTTCGTTTCTCACACTGCGCCGCGATGTGGTCATATGACCCACATAGCCGACACGTACGTTTGTTGCCCGCATACGTTACATAGACTTGAGTCCTTAATTCTTTCAACACAATATATGAAGGAATAGGGTGCCGAAGAGTCATTTTAACTGTATACGCGCCTTCCAGCGCACCTGCATACGGTCCAGTTGCCCATCTCCCTGCTGTGGCTACGTGAACCGTCCCATAAGTACGCAGTTCACTGATAATATCAAAATCAGTCGCCTCAAAAGGCACATTCCTGATTTTCACCCAGGTGTAATGTCGAGATACATCATGAAGTCTCACCGACACAGCTGTATTAACCTGTATGATGGTCTCCTGATACTTGTCGACCACTGCCTCGTAGACTTGTGCAGACGTCATCTTAACGAAGATTCTTGTCATTCCATTTAATGCGACACCACATATCTCCTCATTTGCTATACCATAGGTATCGCGAATGATCGCTGGTAATAATAAATCCATGTTGGATCCTGTGACAGCACCATGGATCATCTCAATGCAGACAGTGTTGATTCTTCTTCTGCTATTCAGCGCCATGTTGGAGAAAATAAAGTTTCCACCAACCAACGCTAGGGCAGCTCAATCAGGTAAACTGCGCAAAACAAACTCAAACAGGAGCGTCTGCGCAGCTCGTCCACACGGCTCGGAGGCGATGAGGACAATGAGATATTACAATTGTTGTCTCCACAAGGTAAGAAGAATAAGTACCCTCCTAAGAGTAGCCCAGTTAATAAGAAACCAGTCGAAGAAAAGAGAGATTGTCTTTTCTGCAAGGGTACTCATTTTTCTAAGAATTGCAATGCATACAATTCATGGTATGATAAAGTTGAAAGATTGGAGGAACTTGACAGATGTATCAGGTGTTTAGGTAATCACAATGTAAAGGATTGTCATGCCAAATTAAACAACTGTTATCAATGTCACAAAGGAAGACACCATATAGTCATGTGTAAAGGTCTATATGACAATGTTGATAATAATGATAATGTTGACAATCCCGACACAACAGTAGCTAATGTAAAAATTGCTGCTAATGTTAATAATGAAGGTTTTGCTGAAGTAGCCTTACCTGTGTTACAGGTAAAAATTGATGATAAAAGGCATAAATCTAAAAATGTAAATGCATTATTAGACCAGGGATCCCAGCGTACTTTCATAAAACGTAAATGTCTTGATGGTATGAAAGTACAGATGGGAGATCCCACAACTTTAAAATTATCTGGTTTTCTCTCGGATAAAAGGGCTCAATTGTATGACACTGTTTATGTAACTGTCAGGTTGGGCAATGAGAAAAAACGTGTTAATGCAGTAATTGTAGATAGACTTCCAGAGAAAATATCTACAGTATGGCTTAGTAAAGCTACAGAAAGACTTTTCAATAATGTACATTTATGCACCTTCTGGTGTAAGTGCAAATGATGCTGTAGGCCCAATAAATATTTATGATAGGTAGTAGACATTATGTCCCCTTTGTTAAGGTATGGTAAAGAATTTGTGTCAACCCTTTTGAAGACGCAGAGGCCATGTAATGTATGGTAGGATTCCTCGTAAATGATAATGCTGACTAGAGGAAACTACAGAATCCATAATGTAGTGTACATACTCATGAAATCGAACCCCAGTAAATAATCATTCCAAAGACGGATGGTGTTGAGCCACGTGCATAAATTGTGGGAATTATACAGCATTGGAATTAAAAGTAAATGAAGAAAATTCCAGACGATTCTTTTACTCAAGAAGCATTACTGAGAGATGAAACTTTGAATCTGGAATATACTGTGTAAACACTTGCCGTGGAGACTGAACCATCCAGACATTGGCCCACTAATTACAGAATGCAAGATGGACAGTTAAAGGCTCAGCTCCGCGAACTGAGTAAGAAGGACACCATAATTGTTAACTCCCTATAATGATATTATTGCTGAAGCCATCGTAATTAATAAATGTAAAGAAGAGTACCTCCTAGCAATGCCAAAATTTATGTCACTATTTGCACAAACGGAAAGACGAAGGATGTTGCAAAGACCACTCCTTGAGGATTTTTTTTTTTAATATTTTATTTAAATAAGCACAAAACAGATCATATGATAGCTATGCACATACGTTACAATCAACTAAACATGTTATCCATTAAATATGAAACAAAAATTCCACATTCCCTATCCAGCTCGTTAAAACCTATACTTAAGAGACACACTTCAATTTAACATGATTGCCATCCCCAAAAATTCCAATATACATGTGCCTACGCCAAAAGGCAACCACACTCCAAACCTACAGGTAAGGTTTTAATAAATCAAAAATACAGTTTCTTACTCACAAAATACTATATAATCGCACAAGAAAATCACACGTAGTACATATATACATAAAAGGCTATATACAAGTCCATACCCCTGATAAGTCGTTCCTACCCCCCTCATTATAACAACTAATACAGAACGTATAATTGAATAATAAAAAAGACTATACTGATTTTATCAAAATTCCCTCTACACTAATTCCAGTACTTAAATAACACGTTACCCTTAGTGAAATACACCACCATTTACAACACCAATTCACAAGACCTACCAACCCCTTTTTAACAAAAATTAAATAAACCAGTGCGATACAAAAAATATATTCATGCAACCCGTTTTTTTGACAAAAAAAAACCCTCCAATTAACCATAACAATCAAATATCCGCTTACCTCTTAACCTAAATGAGAATTACCGAAATCAGGTTATGCATAAACAACCAGAACAAAAATAAAAAAGTACATAGCACACAGATATGTACATTATGGTTACTACACTGACACACTGGTGTGTATAATTTAAAATATACATCCACAATATTCCATATCAATAATAATAAAACAACAACCATAAAATAAACTGTCAAGAATCATCATGTATATCATGTATTTTACCACATAAATTAAGGATACACTCATGTTACCGGTTCAACTTTAAACAACCTATGTACAAGTATTTAATATAAACCAAATGCTAGAATTATCATTGGAAAATATCAAATGGTTCTCCCCCCACAAGGACGGGGCAAATAATAAAAGAACCCCTTCATGAAAAACCAAACAGGTAACACCCCTACCACTAACTAAATCCTATTTTAAGATCAAACTTGTTAATGACTAAACACAAAATTCTAATCTCCCTATCTGAAACACAATTAAACTTCCTTGCTAAGTCATATTCTTCACATTCTCTTGTGCCAAGGTATTACAATCCTTCTTTTTAAAGAAGTGCCGTAAAAGGAAATACTTATACTAATTTCTAAGAAAAACTAATCCACAAGGTAATATTGGAAAGTACTGCAGCTACACTTTAAAACATACCTAAAAACAAGCTCATTCTAATACAAAAGTCTTGAACTCATTTTACTACTCTTAAATTATAATTTTAAACCCCTTCTCAATGTTAATAAAAACAAATACTATTAAATTTACTGTAAATCATTTTTCCTGGTTTTAGTACTACTTGCCTAAAAACCTAACATCCATTAAACCACCTCTCCTCGATAGTGAGTGCAATAATATACCCAAAACCAAAAATGTAATCAAGGCATTCCAAAATTTTACTATTTTATCCAAGGGACTGAACGCCAATATCAAATATCTCTACAGGAACATAACCATTTCATAAATATATTCCCTCACTATCTCACCCTCACACCACCTACGCACACAGCATCCTAACCTTACACCCCCCCCCTCACAAAAAAGACCCTACCCTTTCCCCCCCCCTGTTCCCTTAGAAGCAGTGCTACAGAAAAAATTACGGGAGAATCTAACGAAAAACTTGAATCCGCATCTCCCCCCATATATAACCTATTCCTACACCCTTGTCCTATACAACCTCGCCAGCTAACGCTTTGTTATCCTCAACTGCCCATCAATCTGCCTCATACCCCTCAAAAACATGCAAGAAACTCCATGACATTACATCAGAAAGCCCTACCCACCTCACTTGCTACCACGCACTAACATCCATTGACAACGATCTAAGAAAAGACCAACTCCCCCCCAACACCCTAATAACCCCCGCCATCCAGACTCTCACCACTTCCAAAGATGAACAAAAGTATTCCACTGATATGCCGTCTCCTCCTCCCCACAGACTAAACATGTTGCCTCTCTAACAAACCCCATCTTATGCAACATAAACATAGATGACACGCAACACCCGATTAGAAAACGATACACCAACTCCCTAACCCTTGCTGGAATCCAAGGTCCTGAACTCCCTCCATATGACCCACCAGTTATACATGGGGTATACTGCAACCCCCTCAATGCACCCCTTCCCCACACCACACCCACCACTGCCTTTACCCTTCAACCTTTTTACCTGCCCCACTGCCAACATGAACTTATTACATCTCACACTTTCTCAAATCCCTACCAGCTCCTGCCAGTTTCCTAGCATCCCTCATCACCCTATCCACCCTAACGACCCCCTCTTCCCCCATAACCTTAAATACCTCTGCTTAATATATAAACCATTACCCTATCCCTAAGTCCAACAAACCTATAGCCCCCCTTAATCGCCACCTCCGTCATGACCACACTTTGGACAACCAGGCCCTCCCCAAACCCCCCACACAAACTCAATCACCCTCCTCTGTATTCCTGTATATCCTGCACCCTCAAAGGGAACACCACCCTCTACACCCCAGACCTTGCTATACACCACCGAATTAATTACTAACACCCTCTGCTGTAAACGCCACTTCACTGCCCACAAACCTTTTAACTGCCTATAACCCTACTCGTGACCTGCTTCTGAGTTAATCTCCTACATTACCTGCTATTGCTTCATATATCCAAATCCCACACACCTTGTATTCTATCACAAACCGTCATCCTCAATCTCCTCCCCCATCTCCCCCAACCATGTTCCTACTTCCAATAACCTAGACTTTGCTAAATTAACTACCTTCCCTGAAACATACCCAAAGCTCCTAATGACCTCTCCCACCCTTACGTAAAGCCTCCCACACGTAACTAACACAAGTTGTATCATCCGACATAACCTACTATTCCCCCCATACTTCCCCCCCCCCTCCCACAAAACCTCGTCCCACAGCCTCAAAGAAAGGAGGTTGCAACGCATGCAAAAAGCAACTGTGACAGCGGGCAACCCAGCCATAATCCCTGTTCCATCATCACCGCCCCCCCAGCTTAACATTAACTTGCACCCTCATTACAGCCCCTCATACAGCGTGTGCATACACCTCACTACCCCCCCTCCAAAACCCAATTTCACCAACAACCGCCACAAAAAGTCCCTCTCACACATCATATGCCTGAGCCCAATCCAAGCCAAGGACGCCCCTCCCTGACAGTTTTCTCTATAAAATCCCTTATCGCACAATGCCCATTATTCATAGTCCTTCCCGTAATCCCATACTGTCCCCAAGTACCTACTCCCAATTACCTCTTTAATCTGATCCCCAATACCTTCCGCAAAGATTTTGTAATCCTCACACATTAACGACAACGACGATAATCTCCAACCCTTCTCCTCTCCTCCCTTCTTTGGCACAAGACAACGACCCAGTTCCTCTGTTATTGCGCATTCTGCCCCAAGCTCAAACATATAATTCAGAAACCTCCAACAGGCAACTCCCTCAAACCTCCCAATGCGCTTTAGAAAAAATCATTAGGTAACCCAATCTATTCCCGTGCTTCCCTGACTCAACCCATCACCACTTCCCCCATCCTCCTCCCCAGTAATGCCTCCCTCCAACTCCCTATCCCGACTGCCCACCATAACCCTGCGGTACCCTAATCCCACTAATGTCTTTCTATCCCTCTATACCCCTCCCCTTCCTTCCATTACCTTCTCCATAAACCTAATCATCAGCATAACCTACTGATAGAAATCTTGTGTCAGTGGAAGACCCTGGTCCCCCTCACATAACCCTCCCTCACCCTCCACAACAATATGCCGCCACGGTATTCCTCTACTGTCCTGTCCATGAATTACTGAAGAACATACCCTGTTTGGCTTTATCACCCTTAGACGTCCTCCAATCCTGCCCCTGACCCGGAGTGCAATCAAAACTTTCATTATTCATCTCGTACTAAACGACTCCTAAGTCCCCCATAACTCCTTCCCCACCCCTCCCTACTCCCCCCCATAACAATCATTCAACTGACCCTCTAAATATATCTGCAATCCAAACCTCCAGCGTTGCCCTTTCCCTGCCCCCTACCTAAAAAATTCTACAAATTTTTCACCTTTGCATGCAACTCCCACCATCTAAAAATCCACCTCCACATCCAAGCCACCCAAAAGCCTTTCCCACATGACTGAAAAGACCGTGCCATGATCCTTCCTCCTGTAAAAGCCTCACATTTAATTATCCCAATAGCCCATATATATTCTCGGAATACCACCACCCTAAATTCAGCCAACCCTGCACCTGTGGTCTGAAAAACCACGTCCTACTGTTCTAACTCTCTCCACTCCTAACCCCTGCCTCACAAAAAACCTATCCATCCTTGCCTCATAACCCCCTGTCATAGGTAAACTCAACCTGATACCCCCCCCTGCCAACCACATCTACCACCCCAACATTCGACACAATATGCTATCCCTTAAAACACCCTACACACACCCCGCCCCCCCTAGGAACTACTTCTAATGCCTAATCACACATTTCCAATCACCTCCAATTATTCGCTATGGCAGGAAAACCCCTGAGATGAAATAACAAAACGTCACAACAAAATCTGATTTATCCTTACGTGTACACAATCGCAGGCATAAAAACTCCCACAAAAGCATACCCTAACTCACCCCCCACCACCCATTCCCCCGAACATTTAAAAGAAATAAAATATGGGACAATACAAATACAAAAATAAAAAATCAGAAGTACAAAAGATAAAAATATAAAACAAAATGAGAAAGCAAAAAACAAAAAATCAGCACAAATAAGTAACAACAGAAAAAAACAAATAAAAAACAAACTACAGATAACGAAGAAAAAAAGAATAGAATAAAACTAAGAAAAAAAAGGAATACAAAACAAAAACAATAAAAAAATATAGACCAGATAAACCACCCATCAACAAATCACCTAGTTTTTGTTAATGTACCACACCCCCCCACCCACCCCCACTACACCCCCCACCTCCCACCCATACTCGCAAGGACTGGACTCCCATTACTAAAACTGCCACTCTCCCCTAAAAAGCGTTGCCATGCTCACAAACAACTTATATCCTCACAATCTCAACTCACTACCTGACAATCGTAATGCCCTGTAGGAAACCAACATCAAACCTCGTACCTTTTAAGGAACCACTCCAACCACACCCTTTTAACCATCAGTTTTTAAGCCCATTATCATTTATCGTTACACACCTGAATGTTCAAGGAGAGGGCGTCTTAACCCCTATGCCGCTGTGGCTTGTCCACACCTCCCTTCAAGCTGCTAACACTTTCCTTATTATCTCCCTATATAATAGAACTTCCTACCCCCCTTGTCTCTTCCCCCGATTTTTCCCTGACTCCCCCCCTGTAAGGGGATTTGCGGACCACCTCCGACCAAACCTTCTTACTGGTCTTTGCCCAGAGTGTTAAAACATCATCAATTCAGTCAACCCCGCTGGTCTCTTCACTAGAGCTTGCCTCCCAAACCACCTCCTCTCTCCGTCTGCTGTACATCCTCCCTGAGTACCCTCTGCCACAACCAGTGTATCCTTTCCAAGTTCATATAACCCTTACAACTTCCGACTGACAGCTCGTTTCACTCAGGCCTTGCAATTGCTAGCTATCACTGATCTCGTCCATCCATGTCGATCCTGCGTCCTACCAATGCCTTCCTCCAAGAAATTCCTGGACACTGGTACTCCAAGACACCTTCCTGTGCCGTCTCCACCACTTCCACCACCACCTCAGATGTTGGAGAAGGAACTTCCTCCTCCACCGGGATTGTGACACACGTCCCCCATCTGTTCACCCTCCTTCTCCCACGCTCCTCACTCCATATAGTAGCCCCATCTTCAACCGCCGCCACCACACTCGCTGCAGACGTCCCTCCCACCGGACTGACACCCCCGGGCAACTCTACGTGCACATTGTGCCGCATATGGTCAAAAGAGCCACAAAGACGAACCTTCCCTTTGCCCCACATACGACACATATAACTGATTTCTGTGCCTGGCAACATTACCTACGAAGGTATAGGCATCTTTAAAGTCATTCTTGATGTTGTAATTACCCTCGGTAGGCCACATCTGGTCCATCCCGCCAACCCCACCTCTGGCTTCAGAATGACTCCATACTTTGCAAAAACTTCCTGTATACCAAACTGATTTGCCTCTGAAGGGGTACATTCCTCACACGTACCCACGTGTATCAATGTGATACGTCATGCATGCACACATCCATCGTCGAGTTGAGAACCCATTCGCCGTCCTGGTACTCCTCCACCACACTGCGTATAGCAATTGCCTCAGGACTTCACAAATACTCCGATTCATCCCATTAAGGGCCACACCATACATACCTCAAAGGGATACCATAATAAATCCCTAATAATTGCAGGTAGACCGACGTTCATAGAGCAGGCTCAGAGAACCCCTTCAACAGCTCAATGCAAACTGTATTAAAACCTCCTGCCGGTGTACTCCGCCATGTCTGAAACAGTGAAAACTTCGCAGAAACAGGGTGTAGTGGAGCTACTGCACAGTGTCTCCGCACGGCCCAACAGCGAAGCGACAATGTCCTATGAGGATTGTGTTTAATTGTAGTGCCCGGAGTAACAAAAAAGTACCAAGTTTTAAATGACTGTTTTGATGACAGTTCGCCGTTTACGGAAAAATTAGATATAACTTTATTAAAATTTCAGGTGAAGAATTATGTCTTTACGCTGACATAAGCAAAGCTTTCCTAAGAGTGGGTTACAAGAGTGCTGATCCCGGGATTGCACCCGCTTCATATGCCAGAGAATCCAAATGACCCACTCATACCTCTGAACCTTTCGCTTTAGGAGCGAATTATTTTAGCAACATCCAAGCCCGTTCCTACTTCAGCGACGATAAATGCACCCTTAAACGTATGGAAAGTTCATTGAGTAAAGTAATGAGCAAACATTTTGTGTGTGACAATTTCCTGGTGTGACATCAACTGAAGAGGAACAGTTAATGACTTATGGAGAGGCTAATGGAAATAATGCAAAGTGGCAAATATGCTCTGAGGAATGGAATAGTAATTCGTCCAAATTAAAGGACAAAATAGATAAAGAATTCCCTGGAGATGAAGTGCCCAAAATTAGTTAATGTATTGGTTACAACTGGATATTGAAGAGAAATTTGTTCACATTAAAACCTAATAAATACAGTGTGCCCAATAAATTAACTAAGAGAGATTTGCATGCTGAAGTTTCCAAATGTTGTGATCCACTAGTTTTAGTGTCACACCTTACAAAAGAGGGAAATTATTAATACAGGAAGCGGGGAAATTAAAGTGCTTGGGAAAATTCTACCTGAGAAATTCATTAACAGGTGGGAGAATTAACGGGTGATTATGAGAAATTCCAATGTTGGATTTTCCCATGCCAGGTGGCCAATCCAAAGGGGAAAAAATGTACTACACATTTTTTTGTGTTTGCTTAAAAATTGGCATATGGGGCAGTTGTTCCTTTAATGTAATAGTTTATTTCTCTTGTTTTGTCTAAGGCAAAAGGGGCCCCCAAAAAAATCACGACCTTACCCAGTTGGAAAATTAAAAGCCATTTATGTGGTTCAAATTTTCTAATTTTAAAAAAAAAAGTTCAGGGGAAAAAATATTAGCAACCGTAATTTGGGCTGATAAGAGGATCCTTTCAAGGATTCGTATGGGAAAAAGTAAAATGGAAATACAAAACAGGTTTTCTGAAATTAATCAGATGCAAGAGAGTATAATAGTTTGGGAGCATTGTTAAAATTTAATCATATACCTGGTGAGGGGAATCCAGCTGTTTTTGTCTCGAGGTTTTCGTTAGTAATTTGTAAATGCTGTATCAGGGTTTTAAGGACTGAGCTGGGTTTGGGAAATAAGCTAAGGGGGCCGTACAAAAGGGATATATTGCCCTTTTTAAATTTCTGTGGGCCACCGCTCCAATATTTGTCCTCCCTTAGCCATTTGATAAAAATAGGTATTCTTCTTTCCCCCAAACAAAATCAATGTAATTTAAGTTGGTGTTTAAATTTTCTAAAAAAGATGAAAATATCATAAAATTTTTCACCCCTTTCTTAAATATTGGATAAAAGGGGTACGGAAGAAATTAGGGAAAATGGGGATTAAATTGATGTTGGAAAAAAAATTGTAAAAGGGTTTTTAAAATAGAAAATTGGGGCTGTATTTAGAGAAAAATTTAAATTTAGTGCAAAGGGGAGGTTCAAAATGCTGAAATTGGGTGTTACCCTAAACCACCCTATCTTACTGCCCAAAAAATAAATCATCTAAAAAATTTTAAATTTTATGCAAAATCCCCCTTTAAAAATGTAATGCATGGTGGGGTTTAACAAGATCCCTTAAAATTGTTTAGGGAAACTTTCTGGTTTCCAAAAAAGGACGGCAAAGTGAAAAAAGGGGTGTTTTAAATTTTTGTGTAATATGTCGCCGTTTGGATGCCAGATAAAAAAGAAACCCAGGTCCTCCCCCTTTTGCCAAATCACCCAATTTGGTCGTTTTCCCAATGCCCCCTTCACCGGGGCCGAAGTGGGGAAAAAAACGTAAAAATTTTTCCAAAAAATACGGAAAATTTATAGGTAAATAGATCCCCTTTTTATTGTTTTTTTAAAAGAAGTATGTTTATGAAAAGGGGAAACCTGTCCCCGCGCAGAAGAAAATTCCCCATTTTTGTTTTTGAATTGAAAAACAGACATTGGGAAAATGGGAAAAAATTTTTCTTGCTCTAGGGGTTTTAAATTTTGGGGCGGGCACCACTCAAATAGGGGGCGAAATTTTTGGGATGTGCTTTCCTGCAAAATTTTTGAGTATCAGGCGCGGGAAAGGGAAAACCCTTCCGGGAAAACCTCAGATAAGCTGTCTTTTTTATTTTTAAAATTCTGGCCAGTAAATTTTTCATAAATGTAGGCAAAAGGGGGGGCCTGTAAAATGAAACATTAATTTCCCCCGTCAAATTGGTGGGGTGATTTTTAAAAATTCCCCCTTCTGTTATTTTAAAAATGTTTATATATAAATCATTTTTTTTAAATTTAAATAACAAATTCCCCCCAAATTTATATATTTACCAGCATTCCCCGGTTTAACATATTCATTTTTAAAATTAAAAGGTCCAGAGAAAATTTTTGGATTGGAAAAGTTTGGGAGGTATCGGAAGGGGGACAAAATTTTTTCGCCTAGGTGGGCCAAATTCCCACTTGTTTTAACTGATAAATAAAAATTATCTTTGCTTATTTTCCCGTTATGTAATAATGATACATTCAGATAAAGTAATTTTCCACACTACCAATTAAAGAAAAAAAAAAGGGACTCCGCAACTTCCGTAAGATGCGAATAAAGATCCCGGGAAAACACAATTCCCCTTTCCTGGGGGTTCAAATTTCCTTCGTAACTTGCTAGGGAAGTAAGTAAGTAAGTTTAAATTTTTTCAGGTATAACCCAAAATTTCAGGTTTCATTAAAAATTTTAAAACTTGAAGCATTTGGGAGGAACCCCAATTTAAACCCCAAAAAAAATTTAGACAGAGTGACTTAAATTTTCCAAATTTGGGGGCCCCTTTTAAACCCTTTTTATTATGATATAAAGGTTATAATATTTTTTTTATTATTCTTAATGAAGAAAAATTTTTTTTATCATACTAAAAAAGACAAAACTTTTACACGAGGGGGCATTAAGACTATTACAATTCGAGGGTCATTTAAAAACTATCTACTACCCGAGGGTCATTACGACTAAACTACAAAAACGAGGGCATTACTAGGGGGGTAAGGTTTAAAAATTTTCACGTATTTTTGCTAAAAAATAGAAAAAACATTCCCCCCCCTTTCTGTTTCTTCCCTTCAAAAGGGCACTTTTTTGGGGAGTCTTCCCTTTAACTGGTTCAAACTATGACCCGGCCTTGGGCATTTGTGGGTATCTGTTTTCCCTTCCTTTTTTTGCTGTACAATAAAAGGTGTTTGAAGCCCGGCCCCTGACTGTGGGTTTCTACAAAGTTGTGCTCCCCTCCCCCCAGTTTCTATGATTGCCTTTCGGTTTCCCCCAAAACCCTTTTCAAAATTGAAAGCAAGGGTTTTTTGGACATGTTTTTGTCAATTTTATAAAAATGATTTAGCTTCAGTTGGTTTTACTCTGTTTCAACATTCAGCTATCCAACTGCTGTAATTCTCCGGGCCACATGTCTCTTGGTCCCAGCCCAGGATGAATCTTACGATTTTGTTCGGGGTGATTTGAGTCTATCTTTCAGTTTTTTTGTCAAGGCAGATACCAAGAAGACAAGCGTAATCCATATGGCATTGTATAAGGGAGACATAGGGTCCTGCACCCTCAGTAGGTAGACACTGGTTTGTCAAACGGGAACTTCAGCCTGCATTCGCTTTCTTTACACACTGTTCCCAAACAATTCCCCCTGACTGCAGGGTCAAAGGGTTCCCAGTTTTAAAACGATGAAACCAAAAGGATGGACTCCCCATTACACTAAACTAAAATTATTACCCTTCTCATTTATGTTTCGTTCCAAAGAGAATGGCTTCATTTTTTCCCTAGGTGAAATGATATTTGTTGTCTACTAACCATTTGTTGCAGGCCAGTTCCAGTTTTAAAAATTTTTGCAATTCTTGTGGGTCTTTCCCTGTCACTAACAGGCACTGTCATCCTACTAGGAGTTTGCACTTGACACTGATAGGCATACTTGACATAACAAAAAATAGAAGGGCCCCAGAATACTACCTTGGGGAAACTCCAATGTTATGGGCGGGGGGGTTCTGATTCCCGTTTTGTTGTTTTTTACTATTTGTCTCCTGTTGCTAAGGAACTTAAAACCCCGTCTACAGAACCTATACCGAAAATTTGAAGTTTATTAATAAAATATTGTGTTGACAGTATGGGGGCCCTTTGCAGGTAAAAACTTACATACCTATGAGGTTCCCTTTTGACATTTCAGTTCTCAGGTAATCCATCAGATTAATAAGGGGGTAGGGTTGAGTGGGATCTTCTAAAGCCCGTTGATAGCTTTGGAAAATGCTGTTGTCATTAAGGTACTTAACTACTTGAGAATACCCCGCCCTCTCCAAATTTTAGAATTATAGATTAACTAACGGTCTTATTTTCTTACTCAGACCTATTATTTTTCTTGAAGATAGAAAACTCGGCCTCCTTAAACCCCCCCCCGGTACGGTATTAGTGGTATTGATA
Source organism: Cherax quadricarinatus (assembly GCF_026875155.1). NCBI lineage: Eukaryota > Metazoa > Arthropoda > Malacostraca > Decapoda > Parastacidae > Cherax > Cherax quadricarinatus. The sequence goes on from NC_069478.1 coordinate 28,680,378, forward strand.
GATTATTATGTAGCAAAGGGATTGGACAGTTCAAAAGCACCATCTTTTAGGAACTTAGATGGGATTTATCGGGCCTTGCCTTATTTGGGGTTTAAACCCTGTTTATTTTTTTTGAATGAAGTCTGAGATACACTTCTAGTTGACAACTGTTTGGGGTTACCCCTTTATTGGTATAGTATTTTTTGAAACTTATCAGAGTCTGTGTTAAAGGTATTTGAGCAGCGGTAGTTTACTTACTAGTGTTGACAACGACGTGTAGTATAAAAACTTTGGGGGCCCAGTCCCTGGAGACCCTGGAGGGTGCCCCGGGGGTGTTAGCGATGGTATGGTCCCCGGAAGACGAATTGAAAGGCCTCACTGGAAAAGGACATTCTCAGTGAAAAACCGATTTTCCGGTTTTCTTGGGTGGCTAACACTCCGGGTTTAAAAATCCGAAAAATGTGATTTTAAACCTGGCTCACGAGCTAGGAAGGATCCCCAATTAAGCGTCAGTTTAATAAGTTTATTTGGGTACAGGTATACAAAACGATTTTTATTTTTAGTGGATTTGAAAGTTACCTGGGGTAACCCCAAAAATAAATAAAGTAATTATTTCAATTGGTGTCCTTGAGAGTATCAGGAGCTGAACTCGATCCTTGCAACCGCAAATAGACAAGTACAAAAAAAATGGGGGAATATAGCAAATAATATTGTTGCGTAATAACACCGGGGGCACTCTGATAAAACTCACACTCACGCGAGCTTTAAAAATCTCGCACAAATTAAATTTAACGCAAAAAATGGCCTACTAACTGGAGAATACACTAACCTCATCTTCACAACAATGAGATTATAAGAAAATCCCATATCAAAAACAATATCCAATCAAAAATAATTGGGTTCAGTCATGTTGGCGGAGCCCCAGACCGACATAATGAGTTGTCACGAGGGAGCATTCACCAAATTCAACTTCAAAACAAAAACATAAAGTGGGACCAATTAAACCAAGTCCTAACCGATATAAGCGGGGAAAATACAAGCAACACAGCCCCCAAATTATGCCTAAACAGATTAACCAGGGCACTCGATGTATGCCAAGGGTTTTCCTCTAAGAAAAAGGAGGAGTAGATGTAAAACAAAAAGAACAGGGCCCCCTTTACAGGCGACGGAAAAAATAACAGAGGGGTAAAAGAGGTCTATATTGAAATGCGTAAAGAACCCCTGGAAGAAATAGCAAGCATCGAACTTAAGCTAAAAAAAATCCTTTGGGTCAGGAATCGGGGGAGAACTAAAAGCCATAAATGAAATCGAAAAAAACCCAAAGTATTTCTTCTCCTAGCCAAAACAAAATCGAGAACAACGTCCCCGATTGGGGGCCCCCCCTTTAAAAAGATGGGTCCTACACAGATGACAGCAAGGAAATGATGATACTCAAGTCCCAATTGATCAGTTTTTTGCAAGCCGCTAACCAGATAAGTCGAAGTCAAAAGAATTTTTTTGAGAGAGGCCCCAAAATTTGATTAAAAACAAGCCCCATCCGTGTATCCTGACGCCAAATGACTTAAACGGGGATAAAGGGCATGCCATGCACTCTGCCCCAGGGGGCCGACTCATGGAACTCTGTTTCACAAAAACTGCAAGAACCCCCCAACGAGCCTTTTCCATCCTATGGAGAGGGGGGCATGGACACGGGGGGCGTCCCACAGTTACAAAAACAACAAAAGCCCCACTCCCCAAAGGGGGGAGTAAAGCAACACAAAAAACTACAGACCCAAAAGCACTAACATCCCAATCTAAAAAAATTTTTAAGGGTCCTAAGAAGCAAAAAACCCACGCACAGAAACCCATCGTTCACAAACCCCCGGGGAACATGGGTTTAGAAAGGGGTTCGCTCCCGTTGCCAACTATTGGACCACTTTCGACAAGGTCCAAAAAGCCTAGAAGACAAAAAGGGAATGAGGTAATAATACAACTTTGCAAAAACTTTTGACATGTGACCATGGCGTAATAGCGCACAAAAAGCGTGCAAAGGAATAACAGGAAAGTTCGGTCGATGGATCTATAATTTCCTCATAACAGAACACAGAAGAGTCGTCAACAGAGTAAAGTCCGAGGCAGTACGGTGAAAAGCTTGTTCCACAAAGGGACAGTACTCGCTCCCATTTGTTTTCCCCATCCTTTTTATCCGACATAGACAAAGGGTGTCACCACAGCACCGGTTTCCCCTTTTCAGATGACACCCCCAATCTGATGCAGTGTCTTCCCCTTGCAGACACTGCAAAGCCCAGGCAGCATCAACCAAATCTTTTAGTGGGCTGCAGAAAAAAAATATGAAAATTAACGATGAAAATTTTAATTACCAGATATGGTAAACATGAAAATTTAAATCTTCATCAGGTAAAAAACAAATTTGGCCAAAAAAATAGAGCGAAAAAACCAACGTCAAAGACCTGGGGGGATTGTCGGAGGGTTCCCCCTTCCCAAAGGGCCAAACAGTATCAAACGTATCGCTAAAAAATGACGGATGGATAAGGGGAACCTTCAAAAAAAGGGAGGCCAAGCCCATGTGACACTCTTCAGGCATTGTTCTTTCTAGGCGAATATTTCGCACACAACAGCACCTTTTCAAGGCAGGTGAAAAATTTTTCCCCCCTAGAAATGTACAAAAACTTTCAAAAGGCGCGCATAACGGAATAAAACACCTCAATTTTGGGGCGCTTGAGGTTCCTAAACCCGTATTCCCCGGAACGCAGGAGGGAGAGATACATGATTAATACCCTGGAAAATCCAAAAGGGGGTAGTACCGAACTGCACACGAAAACATCATTAGAAAGCAAAAGACTTGGAGACGATGCACCACCCCCCAATGAAAAAACAGGGGTGGGCACTAGCACGTAAGAGCCATACAATAAGTGTCAGGGGGGCCCCAGACGTTTTAACTGCCTCCCACACACAAAGGGGGTTACCAACAGACCCCTCAGTCTTTTAAAACAGCACTGGACAAGCACCTAAATCAGTTCCGGGTCAGCCGGGCTGGCTCGTAGTTGGTTTGGTGCGCCGCAGCAACACCTGGTTGTCAGGCCTGATCCACCAGGGGGCCCCCGGTCTCAGACCGGGCCGCGGGGGGGGTTTTCCCCCGAACTCTCTCCAGGTAAACTCCAGGGGGAGGGATAGGATAAAGACAGCTGTATAAGCTACGGTTTTAGTGGAAAAAGCAAGGACCCCCTGGAAAAAGTCACTTTGTCTGCTTTTTTTTTTGCGGGGGGGTTATCTAGGTAATCTACATTATGCTGCTAGATATCTCACGTAAACCCTAACCATGTGTACCAGTACCCAAAAAAAGTTGACCTTTAAAACTAAGCTACACCTGAATAAAAATGACTTTAGCAACAAGCTACACCCGAAAGGATATAGTAATTTCACCGCCATCTGTTGCGAGGTTTTGAAAAATCCACTACTTGTTTGGGGAAGTGAAACAGGTTTAATTCCCCGTGTGTGTGTATGTTTACGTCATCATCCTCCCCCTGTGTGTGTGACACAGCCTCACATGACGTGAAATTGGTCGTTGTTTTCCTGTTGCACATACCACTATTCACCTGCCCCCTGGGTCTGGTCTGCTGTGCTTAAGTAGTACCTTTATTATACTTCACTGCTTGTCTACTCACATATGGGTTTGGTCTGTTTTCAATTTGTTTCCAGTTCCTCTGTGGAGAATAACTTCAATACGTGTCGAGGATAATTTTTACATAACCCGTCCATTCAAACAGAAACTTAGGATGTGTTTTGGTCCAACTTAAGTAAGTAAGTTTATTAGGGTTTAAAAAAACAGTTACATAGAATTATATACTTTGCAGCTATGGTAAAAACCTAGGATAACCCAAAAAAGTCGACAGATGACTTATTTCCATTGGGGGCCCTTTTTTTCCCTTTATTATTATAATTATACTGGAATAAGGAAAAATTTGCAGTATGTTAGCAAAAAAATAAAAAATCTTCTCCTTTTCTGTAGCTAATTCATCAGACCCTTTTGGCCTCTTTTGAACGGGTTTGCTATGAGGCTTTGACATGGGGGGAAAGTCTGTTCCACTCCTTTTATTCTGTACAAAAAGGGTTTTAAACCCGGGCCAATACTTGGGACTAAAAAGTTGTGCCCCTCTCCCCCTAGTACCTAAATTGCTTTTGGCCCCCAACCAAAAAATTACAGCGGGATATTCTGGAACTGTTTGTGAGCAATTTTATAAACATGATTTAGCTTCAGTGTTTTACTCTGTCTTCAACATTCAGCATATCCAACTGCTGTAATTCATCCTGGCCTACATGTTCCTTGGTCCCAGCCCCTGGATGAATCTTACGATTTGTTCTGGGTGATTTGCAGTCTACTTTCAGTTTTTTGTCAAGGCAGAGTGCCATGAAGAGCAAGCGTAATCCATATGGCCCTTGTATAAGGGCTAGACATAGGTCCGCGAGCCTCAGTAGGTAGACACTGTGCTTGTCTATACAGGAAAATTCAGTCTGTTCCTATCAATTCTCCTGAAAATGCATGGGGCAAAGGGGATTCCCAGATATTTTACTGATGAAACCAAAGTGATGGGCTCCCCATTACACTTTAACATTAAAATTATTTACTCTTCTCAGTTTATGTTTGTGCCAAAGAGAATGGCTTTCAGTTTTCCCTAGGTGTAATGATGTTGTTGTCTACTAACCATTTGCTGCAGGACTCCAATTCCAGTGTTAAAACATTTTGCTATATCTTGTGGGTCTTTACCTGACACTAACAGAGCACTGTCCCTCTGCATACAGTAGGAGTTTGCACTTGACACTGATAGGCATGTCATTGACAAACATAAGAATAATAAGGGAAACCCCGAATATTACCTTGGGGAACTCCACATGTTATCGGCAGGGGTTTTTGATTCCATTTTGTGATTTTGACATTTGTCTCCTGTTTCAAATAGACTTAAACCAGTCTACAAAACCAAAACTGATAGCTTGAAGTTTCTTACATAATATAATTTAGAATCGAGGCCTTTTGCAGGTCTAAGGTTACCATACCTATAAGGTTCCCCTTTGACATTTCAGTTCTCAGGTAATCCATCAGATTAATTAGGGAGGTGTCGGTTAAGCTGGCACGGGACAAGCGCCTAAAGTCGGTTCCTGACCAGCCGGCTGGGGCCCGTAGGGTTGGGTTTTGGGTGTGCAGCCAGCAGTAACAGCCTGGTTAAATCAGGCTCTGATCCACCAAGAGGCCTGGTCACAGACCGGGCCGCAGGGGGGTTGACCCCCGGAACTCTCTCCAGGTAAACTCCAGGTTAGTAAAGATCTTCTAAAGCCCGATTGATAGCTATGGAGAATGTTGTTGTCATTAAGGTACTTAACTACTTGAGAGTACACCGCCCTCCCCTAGAATTTTTGGATATTATACTGATATACTAACAGGCCCCATAGTGCTGACATCAGACCTACTATTTTTCTGAAGATAGGGGTAAAATCTGGCCTCCTTGAACCCCTCTGGTACGGTATTAGTGGTGATTGAGAGATATATTATGTGAGCAATAGGATTGACAGTTCAGAAGCACCATCTTTTAGGAAATTAGACGGGATTTATCCGGGCCTGTGCTCTTAGTTGGGTTTAACCTGCTTAGGGTTTTTTTTGAATAAAGTCATGAGATACACTTACTAGTTGACAGCTGTTTGGGGTTACCCCTTTATTGGTATAGTATGTTTGAAACTTATCAGAGTCTGTGTTAAAGGTATTTGATGCAGCTGGTAGTTTACTTACTAGTGTTGATGCAACAGATGTGTAGTAAGGAGTTAAAGCAATTTGCCACCTTAGATGTTTCGGGGCATACCTCGTTATCGATAGTGAGTACTAATTTAAAGACCTATCTACTGCTTATGGCTATACCCAACTGTTTTAGTTGTTGCCAGAGCTTTCTGGGGTTATGCTTATACTCTTCAATTTTTGAGCAATAGTGCTTTGCCTTTGCTCCTTTTATAAGTCTCTGTACTCTGTTCCTCACCCTTTGGAATTCATTTAGTGCTGCAATATCCTGTCTGTTTGCTTTAAATCTTTTTAGCAGCTGGTCTCTGAATTTTCATATTATCTAATATCTCCGTAGTCATCCAGGGTTCAGTTCTTTGTTTAATCCTAACCTCTTTAACTGGTGCAATATTATTAAGGATGGTAGTGAACATTGTTTTGAATTTTTCCCAGGCATCGTTTACATCCATGCAACTTGTTATCTCTGTCCAGTCACAATTGTGTAGCCTATTTACCAGTGTTTCTTTACTGTAGTTTCTATTGACCTCATTTTTATTGTCCTGTGAAGGCCTACCATCTGTAGTGATTTTCCCGGTGCAGTAAATGATGAAATGATCACTAAGACCCGTTGTAATGATGCCTGACTGACTAATGTTTCTCAGCGCAGTTACAAAGTATGTGGTCAATTAGGGGGGCTGAGAAAATGTTGTGATCCAGGTTGGTGTATTAAAATTTGTTGAGTGTAACTATTTAAACCTAGAATTTGCTTATACCTTTTTCATAGCCCATTATTTTGCTGCTGAAAACAGATATTGAAGTCGCCCAGTATTATTGTCTCGCAATTGTTTTCCCAAATCCGGACAATAACTCTGGAAAAGTCTTCTAAAAAACTGGTCCCGGGTGGGGGGGTGGTAACTAGTTCCTACTAAGATGGGTTGGTCTTGGGGAAACAGCACTTCAAAACCCTAGAATCTCCAGTTTATTGTTATTTAAATCAAGTCACTTTAAGTCACTCTGACTTTTTTTTTTGGTTATCCCAGGTTCTCTACACATATGTATATAAATCATGTAAGTGTATTTGTGTATACCTGAATAAACTTACTTATTTACCTGCCCCCTCCCTTTCCTTGGGTCCGGTCTGATTGCTTCACGTTTTCCCAGGGACTGCATGACACATACAGGTTTAAAAGCTCCACCATGAATGTAATAATTTACTAGTGTGTGTTTGCAGTAAAAAGGTTTTATAATGTAGTGAAAAATTGGATTACAGTAACCGCAACTTTTCCTGGTACATATATAGTTTTCTTCGTCATTCGTAAGTGCCGTCAAGTATGCTAACTTACCAATATTTCTATTTTTTATAA
>NC_069478.1:28687981-28709368 GCF_026875155.1 Cherax quadricarinatus
AAACGACTAAACGACAAAAAAATGCGACACGACGACGACGACGACGACGGACGACGAAGTTGACCCGCACTGTCACCGAAAACTTGTCTCCTTTGTTGATTCTCCAAGTACTGTATTTATGACCTGTCTTCATTGATTTCCTTTTCCGACTGAGGGGAAATGTAGAATTTTCCTTTGTAAAATTTTGGACAGACACGAAAGAAAAAGAAACGCCCGGGAAATGTGGCAAGAAAAACTCGGGCCTGAGGCTGGGACGTCACCTGTGGCACTATCCAAAACAAAAAGTCGTTCTACAGGGGTGCTAAAAATTTTCCCGGGCCGTGTTGATGTGGGGAACATTTTTCTGAAAGCTAAAAAAGGGTTTGTCAATGTAAAATTTCCGCAGAGTTGTCTGTCAGATTTGACCCAAAGGCACTGTACTGGGTACTTGCTCACCCCGGGTCCTTTTTTTGGGTGGGGTTTGCAGTTTTGCCCCTGAAGTATGAACCTGTATGGGGTTTTTCCCCTCTCTCAGTTTCATAACTTTTATTTGCTGGGGTTTAAAATTTCAAACAGGCACTTGTCGGGCCCAATCATGCGCCATTCCGGGTTCTTTATTTTTTTCTGTCCTTCTCGTTTTATTATCTTCTTTAATCTCGTGGCACTGTAATCGGGAGTGCACGAAGTCTGGAAATGCCTTAAACTGTACGATCATTCCATTCTTCATTTTGTTTGTTTTCTATTTCATTTCCTTTGTTCTATCAGATAAATTCTCCTTCTGTTACCCTGGGTTTCTGATCTCCTGGTATTTCCCCCTGTGGGAAGGAAACAGAGTTTGGGGGGGAGAAAGGAGAGTGTGTGGTTGGAAATAAAGGTCGGAGAATCTTGGGGAGGGTTCGGCACTGCAAAAGGTCGGGATCGGAAATGTGGGTACTGAAGGCATGGGGAGGGGAAAGAGAGAGAAAGGGGCTGGGGGGAACGGGGTGGCTTGAAGAAAAGCTTCTTGGTCTAAAGTAAAAAGGATTCCGGGGTTTTTTAGAAAGCGGGATAAAAAGGGGTGCAAATATGCAAGGTTTGTGTTTATATGGGGGGGAAAGATGACGGAAGTGATTGAAAAGGTCGAGCGTCTTGCACTTCTGGTGGTGAGCCTCTTCAACTGTCCTTATTTTTACTGCTTTTTTTTTTTTAATATTTTTTTTATAATCCCCCTCTCGTATTTTTTTCCTTTCTTTTTCCCCCCAAATCGTGATATCATTCTCAGTCTTTCTCCCTGACTGCCTTGACATAATTTCCGTTTAAGATTAAATCTCTGTCATTTCTGTTCAATTGTCATTTTGAGGGGCAGTTTTTTTTTTTTGACAAACATTCATCCTTTGTTTTTTAAAAGGGTTCAGTTTCCCCATAACACCTGTTTACTCAATAATATTTTGAGTTCCCATTAATCTGCACCTATTTATATTAGACCTCAAATCAAGCTAGGGAAACCCAATTAAAAAAGAGAGACTTTCCTCACTTCAATTTCCTGTCCCTCAGAGTTCACTGGCTGAAATTAGTGGCCCTTTTGTTGTTCCTTATGTCCTGCTCTCTCATTTTCCCTAGAACATTTTGAGAATTATTTTTTTATAACTTCTTAACTAACCCTGTGTCTTCCCCCACCTGCTGAATTTTTTTTCAAATTTTTTTACCTCATTTTCCTTTCCTCAACCCCTCGGTCTCCTTTAGATCTTCCATCTGCTGCACATCCCTTCTTTTTCTGTGGCCTAAATTTTTTCTATTTTTATTTTTTTCTTAAAAACTTTTTTCTACTTCACGATCATTATCAGCCTCAGCTATATTTTTTTTTTGCTCCCCCAATATTGTCTGCCTCCTCCTTCACCCCCCTTTTTTAAATGCCTTTTGGGTTCCCATTTTTTTCGTTCACTAATTTTACTCAATGGGACAAATACTTCTCTTCCGCTTGCACTTGTCTGGTTATAAGAAATCGCTATTCCTGCCCATGTACCTCCCGTTTTTTCTCTCTACCAACCTAATTTTATTTTATTTTTTTCAACAATTGGTCGTCTCCCCCGGGGGTAGGTGACCCAAAAGAAAAAAATCCCCCCAAAAAAAAATATTTCATATCATTCCACACTTTCCCACACTCCAATTTTTACTGCTTTTTCAGAGGTGCTCAGAAACAACGTTTAGAAGCATTACGTATAAAAATACACAACAATCCCCCCCAAACTGCCAATATTCCAAAACCCCTATTTTAAAATATAATATATATATATATATATAAATTTTTAATAATATATATATATTTATATATATATTAATTAATAAATATAATATAATTATATATATTACAGTGGACCAACTCGAACAATTATGAAAGTGTATTTTTTTAAGTGTTTTGTAAGTGTATTTTGGGGGGGTTTTATACAGACTAAACAATTTTTCAAAATTTCCCTTTTGGTTGCAAAATTTTTTCGGTAACGGCAACCCAACAGTAAAAATTATATATAATATTTTATATATATATAATTTTATAAATTTATATATATTATAAATATATATAATATATTATATAATATATATATAAAATTATATATATACTTGGCTTAAATACAACGCTTACTTGCCATATGGACAAACGAAAATTTGTGTAGCAAAAATTTCGCCAAAATCATTTTGACCCAAAGAAAAAAAAAAAATTTTTTGCTGTGTTTGTTAGTACTATATTTCTGTAAAAGTATTTAAAATATTTTAGTGGGGGTTTGGCAAAAAAAATTTGCTCTTTTATAATAAGGTTAGGGAAGTTTTCTAAGATTCTTTTGGTGCAAAATTAAATTTTTTTACATTAACATTAATGAAAAAAATTACTTTAAAAGTTTTTAAAAGAAAATTTTTTGAAAAGATTAATTTTTAAAAGAGTTCTTGCTAATTGACCAGTTTTACATATTCGGCACCAAAATAGTATTATATTTTTATATATGTTGGTTGTGTGTGTGTTGTGTGTTGTGGTTTTGTGTTGTGGTGTGTGTTTTGTGGGTGTGTGTGTTGTGTGTGTGTTGGTGTGTGTGTGTGTGTGTGTGTGTGTGGTTGTTGTGGTTTGTGGTGTATTGTGTGGAGTGTAGAAAAAACTTTTTAAAGCTGGGGTGTTTTAATGTTGTGGATGAAGGCAAGATTGGAAAAGATCAATGCCAATGTTGTGATGAAAAAGGGGTTTGGATTCCAACTTTTAAACAAAAGAAAGCTGAAAAAGGCAAAGGGAAAATTTTGGTTTGGAGAAATAAATTGGATAAGAGATTTGGTAAGGAAAGGGTTGTAATATGTTGAAGGGTACGTTTTGGAAGGAAATGAGGGAATAGAATGCATAAAATTTAAGGGTTTTGTGGATTGAAATAAGGGTGGGATAGAAAAGTGGGGGTTTTAAAAGTTTTATGGGGAAGAGGGAGAGAGAGAAAAGAGAGAAGAGAGAGGAGAGAGAGAGAGGGGTGGGAGAGAGAGAGAGAGAGGAAAGGAGAGAGAACTGCTACAAGGCAGGAGAAGGTATAAGAGAAAAGTCGGCCATTTCTATATGGGAGGCTGACACAAAAAGAAAGCTGGCGTCAGGTAAGTGGGCTCCAAAACCTGGTGGCCTTGGTCAAGGACAGACAAGGTTATCAGTTTTATGAAACCCTTCCACCCCTAATGGGGCGGGTGGGACCACCCTATACGTCAGGGGAAAACCTCCCTTTGCCGAACATTTGCTGGCTCTTAAGTAAAGTTCTGATTAGTGAGAGACCCCCTTGGGGACCAAGAACGTGTCAAAACTGTCAGTGGTGACATAAGGCAAGGAAGTGATCTTCTTTAAATCGCTGGACAAAAAAAAAGCTGTGGGCCCAAAAAAGTTGAGCCCAAAATTGGGACCAGCTAGCAGCACTTCTAACTAGAAGGGGCAGAGCAGAAATCATTAATTACAGACCAGTGTCACTCCTGTCAATCACTGGCAAGATCCATGAGACCATAATCTCACTGCAAATGGACAGGTTTTTCGATCACACTTTGTGACGTCAATACGCTCAGAAATGATTACTCTGCCACTGATCTTTGTTAACTTCTCTGCTAAGTGGCACCAAGACTAATGAAAAACCTGTGTAGTAGCACTGGATATTGCTGGTGCTTTCGGACCCAGTATGGCACCAGGGACTCTTGCTAAAACTTCAAGCAAGGGAATTGCTGGCTCTATCTATGTTTTCTCCTTGTGATTACCTTCAATGTAGATCTCTACGGTAGTTCTCTGGTGGGACAGAGTCAGTCAGAAAGACATTGCTATATCTGATGACGCACACTAACTTTTACTTATCCAAAGAGAGGGAATGCCAGCTGCTTGCTTTAGGCTACATCACTCACCCGCTTACAACTATTTCATCTTGGGAAATCGATGACAAGTAAAACATTTGCTCCTGAAGAAACCCGAAATGATAATGGTCTCTTGGCACCATGTGGTAATGCTACGAGCAGTGTTAAGTATGAGTGTTTTTACCGGGGGGAGGAGTTGATATCCTTGGGGTGAAAAATCGACTCAAACTGACCATGAGAACACGTTCTAAACCTGTGCAAAACAAGGCGGACTGGAGCTTATACACGTCGATGTATCTCACGTTCTGCTTCACAGTAGAGGTTGTAAGATTATGTACGATGCACAAGTACGCTCATCTGGAGTATGCTCCACTTTCTTGGATTGCCTGCCCTCCATCTCATCTGCAAATTCTTGACAGAATAGTGGGACAAAGCAAGATGTCTCTTCTCTCGCCTGGAAACCTCCTGGATAGAGCTATTTATTTCAGCAGAGCCTTAACACAGGAGGGATGTGGGCGGCCTTACTGTTATGTAATTTAGCCAACATTGTTAAAGAATCATAATTGAGCTCCACTCACAGGACATAGAAGCGAGCTTCTACATTCAACTAGACAAGCAGAAGCAGCAACTTCACTTCTGACATCACTACATCTGAGATCAGTTATTTCTTGGATGACTCTAGTTTGCAACAATTCGTACAGCATAAATTATATCTACGAAATAAAGTCAGATGATCAGTGAAATTGCTGGTCACAGGATGACCCATGTTTCATTCTGTCCCTACTTGCTGTTTCATAACATTTTGACAAGGGGTTTTAAATGAGCTTATGTAGGTAACAGCTCTTAGCTTTCAATAGAGGTAGGACTCCTTAACTTTTCATAGCTTGTCAGTAAAGTAGGAATCCTTTAACTTGTCAATAAAGTAGGATTCCTTAACTTGTCTTTAAAGTTAGGAATCCTTAAATCTTGTCAATTAAGTTAGGAAATCCTTAACCTAACCTTGTCATTACCTTGTGTAAAAAAGAGAGAAGAAAAAAAAGAGATGTCAACCTAGTTTTTGGACAGTTTCTTGAACCAAGTGAGGGGTAGTGGTGGTGGGGTGTCATGAATGCCAAAAGTAAGGGGAAGCGGTATAGAGGATCTGTAGGTAAGTTTGGGGTGCCAAGTGTATAATGACAATGAGGTCTTTGATTGAACCTTTGTTAAAAAAGCGGTTTGGTAATATGTAATAAATATTTTAAGAATAAATGGATAAAATAATTATACAAGATATAAAATAGAGCATATATGACAGTACTTTATTTGACTATGTTTGGCTACATAAAAGACTGATGGTAGCCTCAGGATGTGAATACATATAGAAGGCCACAGATATTACAAATCATTCTTAGTTGTAGCTACAGTGAGAGTAAAAAGGTGGAGAGGAAACAAATGACAGGAATGGCAACAGCAGGTAAGAAGGTAAAGGCTTATAAAATAGAGGAAGAGACAGTTTAAGATATTAAACACAATTTGGAGAAAGATGGGTTAGTGGAGTATAGGCAATGCAGGTGAAGAGGTATGGGTAGATTTAAGGAAAAGTAGTGTTAGTGATCAGGAGAAGTTGTTGGTTTACAGGAAAGGTGGGTGAATGGGGAAGAAGAGGACTGTGGAATGATGAGATAAAGGAGGTAGTAAAAGAGAAGAGTTTGCATATGTGAGGTTTTTGATAAATTGAAGTGCAAACGGAGAGAGAGTATATGGAGAGTAAAAGAGAGATTAAGAGAGAGGTGAAAGGAATGTAAAAGGGAGAGAATATGACGGAGTATATGAGATGCTCGTTATGCAGAAAATGTGGGGATAGCTGGGGGCTTGAGCCTGGTCTATGGGCAAAGGAAAAAGTTAAACACATCTCAAGCCCAAACCGGACACCCAGGGCTTATCCAAGTCAAAACAGAAAGCGCTAAACCAGTATGTGTTTCTTCAAGGGGTTGGTTCATCAGAGGTAGGCATAAATCCCAAATTAGGAAAATATGTCTTATTTAATAACCATAACATAACAGGAAAAACCTTATTTATAACGCCCAAATGTGGGTTACACACAGCTGGTGGAGGTCAGCACCATAACAATAGGCTTCCGTCAGCGTAGGCCGTCATTACACTTCAATCTCATTTTATACTTATCACTCATCCCACAGCACCTGACATGTCAGGCAGGGGTGAACATTCAGGTAAGCCATATTGAAAGCTATGGCTTGAGTTGGGATAAACAAAATGAGTGTACAACTACAAACTTAACTTAATTACCAGCTTCTCCGAGCCTGCCTCTACCCCATGCTCAACGTCACGTGACTCCCTCCCCACGTTACTCTGCATACCCAAACATCCTTGGAAATAAATTCATTAACAGAATTTCTTTATATTACGTCTAGATTACTTTACAGTACCCCAAAATGCACATTATCAATATAAATTTATTCCTTACAATACCATATTCATATTTTTATGGCAACTTTCTCCACTATATGTAAATTACGATGATCATGCAGAACCCCTGCATAACACCCCACCCCGACCATAGGTCTTATCTTGCTAATAAATTAACGGGGTCCCTACGGACACGTTAGGCAAAAGAAAAAAAAAAGAAATTAAGCCCACATTAAGGTCTGAGGCAACTGGGCAAAATGATAACTGGGGAATGACCACCTACAATCACGGTCTTTTGGTACTACAAATATCATATTTTACAAACTGAGGTACTAGGATTGCAGACTATGAAACTCGTCGAACATAAAAGTGATTCAAGTTTCTATGCCAAACAGAGCTCACAGTCAAAATTAAGACAGCTGTTTTAGGGAAAAGGCACCATTACAACACAGGCGCTGGCCAGCGCTGGGTTGATGCATTTTACCTAAAAATTACATCAAGCAAACTTATAAACAAGCAAAGATTTTTTTGTACAAAAGTGCCCCTTGAGGAATGCAGTTTAATGAAGTGACACCAAAGTTCAGTATTGCAAGGCAGACCAAAACTGTAGGTGCCACCAAAAAAACTTTTAAACGTAAGTACATTTTCCAGGAGTTCAAAGAATAGAAAAACAGTTGTTACTGTTTAATTCTACTGAGAAAACACATCACATTATCCATCCCCATCTCCACAGCAAATCTTTAGTAAACAAATTCTGTTCACCTTGAAACACCATCTGTGAGAATCAGGAGAGGGGAAAATATCAGGGCCCCCAAAACATCGGTGGATAGGCACATATAATTTGTTTGGTGGGACTGCGGCCGCTATAAACCCTGGAGTCATCACTGAAGACTCCCCAAAAGGTGGACTCCCAGGCCGCAACCTTCTGTCATTCCAAAGACCTGGAGTACCCCAGTGGTGATCCAAAAAGGAATAATTGATAAAGAGTCCTGGAGAACAAAACACCTGGTTCCAAAACACATGACCCAAAACAGTGGAGGGCATCACCGCCAGCCCACATTCACTAAACGTTAGGTCCAACAGTCCCAATACCAACATAAAACAGAGGCCGAGGCATTCCAGCCATCACCTAAAAAAACGTTGCATACCCTACCTAGGCAAGGCCTTTGATGGTGGACTATGCCCCCTAAATACACACTCACTACGGAATCCGTGATAACCTCCAGCTCCAGCTCTAACATGCCCTTCTCCTTTGGGTGGTCCAAAGGTTCCATCTACTCGTCTACCGCAAAAGCACTGAAAATAAGACATAGTATGTGGATCTATACTCTACATCGTTGCACCTTTAAACACAAGGACAAGGTATTAGCAACCACATTCTCCGCTCCCTTACAAATGAATCACCAGATTATGAGGTTGGAGAAAACAAGGCCCACCTTCGTAAAGTCTCTGGATTGTGGTTCCTCATAAGTGAAGGAAACGTAAGGGATTATGGTCACTATCACAGTTATAGGGTGAACTGATGATGATATATTGCACCTGATAATGTTGCACTGCAATCACTATGGCAAAAAGCCTCCTTTTCTATGGAGGTATAACTTCTTTGTTGCCTGCTACTTTTGTGCTGAGAAGCAGCGTGTGGATTACTTCTCATGCTCTACCCTGCAACAAGACTGACCCAAACCTCTGTATCATTTGCAAAACCGGGGTGGGTAACTCAGGATTTTAACATAAAAGATCTTGAGGGTTAATGGCATACAAAAGGTACATGACACGAGATATTAAAGTTACAAATACAGGTCGTGTCCTTGGCAACATGGTCATGGGAAAGCAGATGAACCACCACTGTTCATTCACAAATTTGCTTGGAGTTCTAAAGAGGAGACAAAACCTTATTTTTTAACTTAACCTGGGCGGCAGTCAGTGCACGTTTTCAAAGGTATCACCTAGTGTGAGACCAGTAAAAGGACAACGTCCACCGACTTCTCGCTGGATACAAACACGTCTCTAGAAATAAACACTTCACTTCCTCAAGGAAACCTTTTTCACCCCTGCTTACCATCATGCCAAGACCTGCTGACATTTCACAATTCGGAAACCTTACCTCATGGGGTTTAATATGGCACCATTTTTCAGCATCCAAAACTCTTTCACTAAGGTGCACCATGGCTGAGCCACACTCTTTCAAACCAGTCTTCAGAAGATCTATCTTCATCAATATCTTACAATTTTCCTGCTTACTTTATCTTTCTCAGGGAACTTATCCTTCTTCATTTTGAAAGTCACCACACAGTTCCATCATCAGACTTCACAGGACCCGGCTCCAATGCCAATCCCCATCTCTCCAGCTTCCAGAATGTGTTTACCTATAGCACCACCTCATAGTCACACGTCAACTGGGGGACTGGCAGACTTGTGCATCTTAGCCAAGATTTTCTGAAAACCGACAAAAAAACACGTGGGGAAAACATCTCATCTCACGTAGCACATGACTTAATGATTCAGAGTGCTTACCCACGCGGTAATGAAAGGGGAGAATTCCCTCCTCCTAGTCCTATGGACGTACTGGGGTAAAACTAATATGCATGGCCTGAGAGGACGGGGTAAAACCATGGGCTTTTCTTTGGACTCGTAGGCACCATGTTATACATTGGTAAATTTAACCTCAAGTAGGCCTTATCAAAACTACATGACATTTCATAAAATATGACTCTGGTGATTTGTGCAAAGCCTAAGAGAACAAATGTTTTCACAGGAAATCTCAAAACCACACACACAAAATATCAGAAAGGGTATAGACTATGGTAACCTGTTAGAATAGAATTTATTAATAAACAACTGATTATTTAGCTCTCCCTTCTTAACACTGAAATGCCATTCCCTTCAGAATCTGTAAAAAATACTGACAATGGGACACTTAATAGTTATTCTGCCGCGTCCACGTAAGCAAGGTCCCTTAAAAAGAGTCTTGCCTCTTTTGGATCACTCTGCAAAATAAACACTTGGTAAATATGGGAAACCATCATCTCCGCGAAAACTGATAAATGGAATAGCGTTACGGAGGTAACAACATTCCCGGGCCTCACTCAGCTGACTGCTGAGTCAGGGGATTTTTTCCCACATCAGCACTCAAGCCAACTTTCAACGAGTTTGGTTGACCGGTTCATCCACTGCTCCGAGTCTCATGCCAGCGTCAGACTCAATGAACAGGCTCCCCATACCCAAACATCACCACAGTGTGCGATGGGTCACAGGGAGGCACAAGCTCCTACCTTGTTCCCTACCAGTTTAGTCCTCGAAAGCACTTTGAAAAAATTTTCAGGTACACGTTGCTCCAATTGGGTAAATTTTCCACCTTGTAAAGCAGGGGTCCTGCAAAACCAAACATTCCTCTCTTTTGAGGAGTCCCACAACGTTGTTGCTAGTAAGAAGGTCATATCCTGCAAAAGGTCCATCTTCTGCAATACTTCAGGTAGGTACCCCAGACTGGTACTCAAGACTATTACCGTAACCTGGGCACTGTGAGTCATGACAGGGACTCAGTTATCCCTTGAATGAAAAAATGTCCAATACGGTTATTTTTAAAAATAAGGGGTTTAGGTCTCGGACACTGGCAATACACCCCTGAGAAGCAAGGTGTATGTGCTACAAAGTGTCCTCAAAGACACAACCCCGTGTCCCTACCTTCATTTTGGTGTAAGGCCACAGTAACTTACTTGATAGACTTCATCCGAGGGTCAAAGACAGCTGGTCATCTTTGGATACCTTGGGGAAGACTGCAAATGCAAGCACTCATGTGTAATTGGTGTATTTATGGGAGACATCTGCCTCCCCCCACAGCCTGGTCCCTAAGCATATTTATTCAATATGACTGGCAGGTGGCCCTGTTTATTGCAATATGTACATGATAAGGTTTAAAGGCCCCCTGCCCTTTGGACCTAGGTTGGATCCTTGGTTCTGGGGAACTGGGCTCGTCCACCTGTTCCTTTTAGTTCCTGGGTCTGTGACAGTATGACTTAAAACCTCCTCGAGTGGGTACTGGAAAATTAGGGTTATTAAAACTCTTTTGGTTATTAGACTGATAATGGTGGCTTAAACTTCTTAAAATTTATTATTCATATTGGTGGGTGGAGAAATTACCAGTATTGTATGTGGGGTGTGGTAACTACTACCAAATTTTTTGGTTAACTAAAATCTGTCTCCCAGCTCTAAAGCATTATTAAAATCATCAAGATCCTTCTCCTCAAAGATATGCCTTATGGTGTCAGAGGGGGGGGGGGGGGTAGAACATTTCCCAAAGTTCCTTTAACAAAATTAAGGTCAATTACACCTTCATAATTGCCTTACCCCCCTTTGAGGCGACACCACCTATTTGAAGTGACATTTTCCTTACACATATTCCACCAAAGGACTGCATGGGACTGAAACTTTAGTCTCTGAAATTTCTGCCTGTACCTTTCCGGGCACATTTGGATATGCCAGTTGAATACACTCTTTTAGCTTATGATAATCAGAAAAGCAGATCCTTCTAAAGAAAACTAATAGCCTGTAATCCTTTTCCAACTAATTGGGTTCTTGCTAATGTCGCCCATTCCTTTTCCGGCCAAACTTGGGATTTGGCCGTACTTTCAAATAACGAAAAAAAATGGTCTGGACTTTTCTAGGAATTGGGCACAAATTTTATGGCTTTATCATGGAAAACATCTACTCTTGTGTCTGTGGCTGGGTGAGTAAGAAAGCTGCCTCTCTTTAGCTCTTCATTGAGCCCTAAAGGCTCCTCTAAGGCTCTCTGTTCCGTGGATCTTTGTACGCTCAATCCTTAACCGTTCCTTTTCTTCTGCAACTAGGTTAATTGATTTGTAAAATTACTACTTCCTTATCCAGGTCCCTATCATGGGATATGAATTCAATGTCACCTTCCAAATTGCATGTCATCTCAGAATTTTCACCAGTGTCAGCCATTTTGGGAAATAATAGCACCAAATCTTACTACCGCCACAGAACTTAATGATTTAAAAGAATTAGCACACTGAAAGGTAATATACTGAAGTAGTATATTCACATGGAGTTGTCAATGTGACTCCCTCAAATTAAACAGGATTGCACACATAAAAGAAAATTCTGCAGAAAATAAAATAAGAGCTACTGCATTGCAAATGTAAAATTATTTCCAGAATTTAGGTGAGCATAACCCCCTAAAAAATCAAGCAAGATTGTAACCTGAAAGGGTAAATTATGCACAAAAATATCAAGTATTAATCAAAATATGGCACAGAAGGTAAATTATTCCACAGGGGTATTAATATAATAATAACACCTAAATACCAGCAATATTATACAGAAAGGTAAATTTTCACAGGGTATTAGTTTATAATAACACCCTAAAAACTCGCAATGTTATACCAGAAAGAGTAAATTATTCACAGGGTATTATTTAATAATAACACCCTAAAAACTAGCAAGATTATACAGAAAGTAAATTATTCACAGGGTAATTAGTTAATAATAACACCCTAAAAACAGCAGATTGTTGCACAGAAAAGTAATTTATTCACTGGGGTATTAATTCCTATAATAACACACTAAAACCAGCATATAATACAAAGGTAAATTATTATTTTAGTGTGAGGTGATTATAATGAAGCTTCTATGACAACCCAGTAAACAATGATTATTGACTTTCCTGGTTGCAAACTTGAATTTACCACCATAAAATTTGATAATTCTCCCATATACAGGCCCCAATGTTATACAGGAAATGGGATAGCTGGGGAGTGAGCCTGGTCTAAGCGGCAAGTAAATGTTACACTACATCTCAAGCCCAAACCGGCAACCCAGGGCTATCCAGTCTAAAACAGAAAGCGGCTAAAACGTATGTGGTCACTTCAAGGGGGTTGTTATCAGAGGGTTAGGCAAATAATCACTCAATTAGGTAAATATATCAGTTAATAATCATAACATAACATAACAGAAAACCTTAATCTAAACGCCAAATGAGGGTACACACAGCTGGCTGAAGGTTCAGCCATCCATAACTTAGGCTTCCGGTCAGCGTCAGGCCGTCCATTACACTACAAACCTCATTCTACGTCATTCACTCATCCCACTGCTCCTGACCATGTTCAGGCCTGGGTGAACATACAGTAAGCCATATGAAAGCCTATGGCTTGAGTTGGATAAACAAAATGAGTGTACAACTACAAACTTAACTTAAATACACAGCATCTCCGACGCCAGGCCTCTACACCCCATGCTCCACGTCACGTGGACCTCCCTCCCCACGTTACTCTGCGTACCCAACATCCTTGGAAAATAAATTCATTAACACAATTTCTTTATAAATTACCAGTTAGAGTACTTTACAGTACCCCCCATATGCACATTATCAATTATAAAATTATTCCTTCAACTATAATATTTCATATTATTATGGCACCCACTTCCCACTATATGTTTACATTACGATGTTCATGAGAACCCTGGATAACAGTTGCTTTTCAACAATTTTTGCGTGAATAAGGAAAAATATGTGGAATGAGAGCATTAGTTATGAAAATGGATTGGGACAGTTAAGAATTGGAGAGGAGAGTTATTAATTAGGGAGCTGTAAAAGATCGGGGAAAATGGAGGGAACATATTGAGGAATTGTTAAATGGTGTAAGATAGGGAAAGCTGTGATTTCGTGCGCTGGGCAGGGAGGTATACATCATGTAGGAAGTGTAGTGGTGAGTGGGACGAAGTGCGTGAGGCAGTGAGTAGAATGAAAAGGGGGTAAAGCAAATGGGATTGATGGGATTAAAACGAAATGTTAAAAAGCAGGCGGGGATATAGTATTGGAATGGTTGGTGATTTTTGTTTAATAAATGTTTAATAAATGTGCGTGGTTAAGATCACACAGAGTGATCTTAACCACGCAAGAGATGGAAATCTCAGTTCAAATACTTTCACATGTCACAGCCTTATGCAACAGTATTATACAAAGTCACAGAAATGACTTTAAACCCATCTTTCTAATACTAGTCTAGCCCCCTGTCTGTCTGCTATATTCATGAGAAGAAGTTAAGACAGTGATGTAGATGTATTCAATGTCAGTTATAGATCATAATAATAACACAAAGAGACTTCAGTTATCGCTACTCTCACACCTGACTCATAGTCCCTGCCTCGCTCGATTACCCGCTCCGCCCTGCACGTCTTACAGGTATAATTCCACCTACCTAACATTTCATGACTAAACCCATTTTACTACAGCGGGACATACAGCTAATGTTCGGGTTACAGGTACACGAGGTAAGTGGCTGCAGTCAGTGTTTGCAGCACGTTCGGAATAACATATAAACCAGTATTAGTAAAACTATTTCGGCATACAGCTGATGCAAATATGCGATTGCAAAGGGTGAATTCACCCAAAAGAAATAGGCTGTTACGTGGTAATAAAGGATAAATCTTTGAAAATTTTTGAATTTACTGGTTATTAGGGCCTCTTAAATAATAACCGGCATATTTATGGAAGATTCACGCAGTCAACAAAACGGTACAGACATGATAAGTGGATGGTTGGACGTTATCGTAGCAGCATTTGGATTATAGAATACTTCCGATACATTATATAAATCCTCCTGAGATCTACGCTATTTTAAGTACAAATGAGACACATTTGACTCTAGAACGTTTGCAATACATACTCAATTGTGTTTTCGTGTGTATTATCCACTAGTGCATGTAATCTCTTGTACAACTGTACTGTTGATGGCGATATAGATATAAATTATGTGCTGTTATTTTATCTCTTACCTGAGGAGGGTGGGGTTGGGGGTGAGGGTGAGGTGGGTGGGTGATTGGGTGTTAGTTTGCTTTTGAATGATTGGTGCTCTCATTTTGTGAGGAGAAAAGCTGAATGGTGTCACCACGCTAACTTTCCTATTCTACTGTTGATAACCTTGGAACATTGCATGCTCCAGATGACGAAGGGAGTGGTGTGGAAAGTACTTGAGCAGAAGATATCCCATCCCCCGTGGCGTAGTTTGTATTAATAAATTATAAACAAAGAGTGGTAAGGTACTAGGGATTTGGATGAGTACATGTACAGTTCCTTTGTATACAGGAAAAGGGGACAAAGAGGAAAAAAAAATTATAGGGAAATAAGCGGGGGAGAGTAACGAGGAAGTAAAGTATTTCAGATATATGGGAGTGGACCCTGCCAGCAGGGGTGAATTGGGTCTATGGAAACACGGACGTTAATCATTGAGTCTGAGGGTGTAGTGAGTTGCACTAAGGAGTCTGTGAAGACAAAGAACGTTTATTCCAAAGAGGGGAATATACGAATGAATTGTGGAGTACAGTGCTCTTTATTCGTGGTTGTGGGGGGGAATTTTTCATTGGTGGGAATGTTGGAACAAGGCGAAGGCTGGAGGCAGTGGAGATGTAGGTGTACGAACAGCCAATGTTGCAGTGTGACTATATTGCAGAGGAATAGTGGGCTTGGAGAATTAGAAGGTGCGGGAATTTCTTAAAAGTATTACTCACAGAGGGTAGAGTAAAGGTTTATTGGGTGGTTCGTGGACAAATTATAGAAGATGGAACAAAGGCAGGGTAGGGGTCGTCCTAGGAAAAGTTGGATGGAGGTTTTGTGTGGAAAGGGCTTGTGCTTTTCAGCAAGCCGTGTTGTGAGCGTGCTAGATAGGAGTGGAGACGAATGCTTTTTGATTGATGGCTCTTGGAGTAAGAGTCACAGTTGGGTTGATGATGGGATTCGGGGAAAACTGATTTGCCAGATTGAGTCACTGGAGGTGGGAAAGTACTTAACCTGCACTCTGAAGGTGGTGTGTTGATATTTTGCGGTGTATTTTAACTGTTGTATTATCACGATTTCTTGCAAGACAGTTGACGGAGTCGTGAATGATGATGAAAGTGGTTCTTCTCTTTTTGGGTCACCCCTTTCCTCGGTGGGAAACGGCCGCCTGTTGCCCGGTTGTTATTAAATAAATAGTAATAACTTACATTATAAAAAAACTTACATTGCTAATAATATGTATGTTATTACAATGTTAATCTATTTGTATTGTTTCGTAATGCTACAAAACCCGAACTTCAAAAAATTAGCTGTATTTAAAAAAAAATGTATAATTGAGTAGGTGAGAATATTCATTGGCAATAATTAGGGATTGGCGTTGAAAACGGACGATTCATGAATGCGAAAGGGTTGCAGTGCAATGGCGATGATCATTGCTCACTTTTCCACTCCGAGGGGTCATGGGGCCATGAGGGTCTTGGGGCGTCACAATTGTTAACCCTCAACTATGTCACTGACGCAAAATCATGGCTCCTTTGTGTTTCTTCTTCACTCAGTTCTCTTTCAGCGTGCTGTTCTCTATGTCGATGTTATGCTTTCAACTTTTTTACTTTCTTCTGTCACTTTTCAGTTCTCTCTCACATCTCATTGTTGATCTCTCATTTGCTCTCTCAGTTTCGGTATTTAAAACTATGCTGATTGGATTTTGTTTTCACTAAAGCTTTTCTGGCTTTCCACTCTCTCAGTCTTTGCTTTTCTCTTGCCGTTATGACATGATGGATAATGTCTAGTACTCAGTGCTTCTTGTTCTATCGTTAACACTATTCTTTATCACTGGTTCACATTCCCCTGGCTCATTCCTTTCTCGATTCATTACGTTACTCTCACTCTCTTCACAATCTCTCGTGCCTTTTTGTTTTCTTTCGGGCTCTTGCTATTTCCGGCTCTTTGTTTTCTTTCTCTTTCATTTATTATCGTCTTCCTTTAAATCTCAATGTTTTTTTCATTCCTCTTGCCTAACTTTCCCACTCTCTCACACACTTGTTCTCCTATTTTCGCTGCTTTTCAACTTGCACACTTTCTCTAGCTCTTTCATTCTACTTTTCCCCACTCTTTCTTTTCTCCTACTGTTACTTCTCTTTCTCTACTGATCTTTGATTTGCTATTTTTTTCCTATATTTTACAAGGGCTGTGAGGGAAGAGTTCAACTGATAGGGAGTTGCGAGCGAGTAGTATATGGTGTTGACGATGTTTGTTCGATTGCCGCTCTGCTTGTTATAGGTAGGGTCAGTCTAGCACCGCCTCCGCTATCCCTCTCTTCCCCCCCCTTTCTCCACCCCGAAAGGTGACGGCCAAAACAGTAATCACTTGACTCACAGCTCCCAGAACAACTGTAAGTAAAAGCCTTGCTCCTATTCTAGTGGATAGTGGTTGAAAGCTTCACTTTTAACTTGGTTCCTTTCAGTTTTAAGCTCCACATAAGACTTTTTGATAATCACTACCTTTTTAAAGTATCTCCTACACTTATCATGGCAGTGTGAATTCTTAAGCAGTGGGTAACCTGTCTCTCTTTCCAGCTTGGAATGACAGATGGGTCACCTGCCAACAAACGAGATAAGGTTGAAGGAGACAGACTTGAAACAGCCCATGAGACGTCATTTATAATCTACTACCTGATTAATTGTACAGGGACACTACCCCTCATCTTTGCAGCAGTAAAGGAACCTGCGTTTCCTGTCATCTGACTCTGTATTCAGGCTATGGACTCTGTGAAGAGAAACTAGTCGTTGGGTTGTCAACCAACCACCTGTGCCCCCCCCCCCCCCCACATCATCGCAACGGACTATAATTTCACAAGACGGTGTCAACCTCAACCAAGACACCCCAGTATAACTGTACATATTAGCGTTGAATCAAATGATCATTTTTCCATTTTCATTTTTCATTTTTTCTTTTAAAGTAGGTTACACCTTCATATTTCAATGTTTTATACTTTGCATTAATAATAATAAAGTGTTTTTCTTTGTGATTTATTCTGTTTCTATTATTAATTTTCATGAGGAGGAGCCAGCCATGGTATTACTTGTCTGAGTTGTTACGGGCGAGAATGCCTTCACAAGGGCTTTATAGGGTTAAAGGCTACTTCATTTACTAGCTAACAGCTTTTACCTCCCATAGCTAACTTAGAGACATCCCCAGCAATACCTTTATTGTTTCTTGTTATGAAACATGTATTGAACAGGATGAAGTCGAAACGCTGTTGGTCAGCTGATTTCATTTGGTCAGTTAACTTAATTTCAATCATAGTATTGTTCTGAATGGTCTCCGATAGGGTAGTGAGATGGATACAGAGTTGTAAGTTACTGTTTGCTGCCCGTCTGTGGCATAGAAACTTGTGTTCTCGCTTTTCTTGATTTGGGGGCAAGGTTTTTTTGTTAACTTGACAAAATTGGCATTGTGTTGAAGAATTGGTGAAAGATAGATCCTTGTTGTATGTGTGGTGTATATATATATATATATATATATATATATATTATATATATTTAATATATATATTTATATATTTATATATATATATATATATTATAATATTATATCTGGTCGAAGAGACTCGAACGTACGATCTTGGTTCAAGAACGCAGTGCTTTAATCATCATACCACACTGGACCAATACCTTGGCGACCAGCAACGCTAATTCCAAGGCCAGCCTGCATCAGGCATGTGGTGTTAGTTATTTCATCTCATCTCTGCAGCATCAGAAACAACGAGTGAATTTTTTCAATGTTTCAGAATTCCCAGATGACAGGCGAAATATTCACAAACCTTAATCCCTGTGGTCGAAGGAGGACTCACTACAAGGTTAGGGGTAGTGGGGGATGAGAGTGAATGAGCAAAAATGCATCAAAGTTGTTGCAATAGGTAAGTTTCATTAAGTCAAAGGCGAGACTTTCAGTGAGGAAGTCACATATAATAAATAGGTTGAGCCGTCCAGAGGTGATTCTGCTGCACATCTGACTGTCCTTGCAGAACGTTACTGGGCATTTTTCCATAATGTGTCTGTGGGTGAGGTGTGGGCCAAAACTATAATAGAGAAATGTTCTCCCCAAAACGAAATTAGTGGAGAAGATGGTGAGAATCCTTAAAGTGGTCAGACAGAAAACAAGTTGTTTGTGGTTCACTTGACCAAAGTTGGTTGCTACCTGTTGCAGAGTTGTCGAGTGATACACTGATAAGTACTCAGAGCAGAAAGGAATACCCTCTGTGGAAATTGGGAGGTCTTGAACAACATGAACAACAAGTGATGGAGTTCTTCCTCTGCCCCTAATATCAACATGTCCACAGGACCAAACGACATTACGCGGGTTTTGCTAGAATACTGACATAGCCAAAGTTAAATAACGAAAACACGATAGGAATGACGGGGGTCACATTTTAGAGAATGTCAATGCACTGGGAATCAGGGGACCTCTATTATAGAAGAGGCAAACACTGACGCAGTGTGTATTCGTCTCCCCCCACCCCCCCCCCCCCCCCCCCTAGCGGTGGAGAATATACTTAAGTTAGGCTGTGAAAATACTGGCGATTCTAGTAAATGACCTTGGATGGTTCTGAATTCAGGAGGATCAGAACATCAGTGTTTACACCTGCAGTAGCCATGAGGAATGAAGATGTAAATGATCAAATATAAGAGACGAGAGTGAAGTTAGAGCAGACAAGTTTTCGCAGAAGGAAGTCTGGAGGAACAAACAAGAAATTATTGGAACCTCCAAGGAACGAGGAGGAGGAAATAAGATGAAGGGTAGAAGTATAGGGGAGGTAAAATGAAGGGAAGCCAACAGGTTTATACGAGACAAAAGGGTCGTAATAAATAGGGACGACGATTAAACATATTAACCATACAAATATCCGTCACTTTCTATAGGTAGAAAGATCGTCATGGTCGTAGAATAAAGGAGACAATAGACACGATGCTATTACAAAGATAGGGTATTCGTCTTCTCTACATACAGTAGCCCTTTGATCAGCCCTGAGATACAAATATAACTTTTGATGATGAGATCAAGTTGAAAGTTTTAAGGGAATCTGAAGAAAATAATTGTCACAGGACATACGATTAGGACTGAATAAAGTCGAAGAAGGGTTTGTTTATCAGCCCTCAAGAAAGATGAGTTGCAGCTTTAAGGAGGTTCAGGCAGCAATGACAAACAGCTTTCAGGGAGATTATGAGAGGCTTTCAGGACATTCAGCGACCAAACAGAACACCGAGAATATTAATCGCATCTTGCTCAGGGATACATGAACCATAGAGGTGTAGAACAGTATAGGGGATAACAGAGCACCTGTGATAAAAATCTGATTTGTTTTGACAACGAAATATTTAAACCCATGAATGGTGGCCTGGTGGGAAGCGCAATCAATGACATTCTAAAAAAAAGGCCGCTACACAAACTATAGGACAATTACGGTAACCAAACTATGCAAAATCATCGACATGAAGAAACGACCAAAATATCGGATGGGATAACAGTGGCAACGTCAAGAATGGCTTCTTTATTCTGGACGAAGGTAAAAAGTTATTTACCTGATCGCAGAAATGCCTTTTCGACAAGAAATCCCCGAGAAAAAGCTGTAAAATTCCTAGGAGGCCCAAGGAATGGGCTTAGGCCAAGATTACGTAGCGCCAAGTTATACCATAACCTTCTTCGGGATAAATGAAAGACTACAATATCGGGCAGATTGTTAGCGAAAGAAACTTGGAACGTAGGTATCCCAGTGGATTAAGGCGTCGATAGTCACCAGGTAACCATACCAAAGATTTGTTAACAAGCGTTCTAAAACTTACATACTACACTGTAAAAAAAAGATGTGTGTAACGAGAGTTGTTATAGCCGACCAGTATCTGGATTATGAAAAAGGCAGGATAAACGGTAGCTTTCCAATAAAGGAGGAGAACCCTTTGGGACTTTTATGAGACTGAAAAGCTTAAGAGGACTACGAGCTCCGTTGGTTGTTAATAATGAAGCAAACTGACATTAATGTATCAGATCTAGCACTGTCAGTTGGTTCATCTGACCCCCCTACTGTCAGTTGGCACGTGAAAATATTGACACAAATTCTCAGATCCCGAAGGGCATTTGCAATGTAAAAAGTAAAATCAAAAGGTACTGCTCCCTCTCTTGTTTAAAGGAAAGAAATGAACGGGAGAGATGTAGCCCCTTTGGGATTCTAGACAAGGTGATGCCCAATTACAGTAGCAACCCCCCAAAAGAGTCTGCAACCCCATCACCCGGAAACCGTGAGAACTGGAAGGGGGTCTGGAATGTACTTAACAATGAACTTCTGTATCTTCTTGCAATCTGCACACATATAAGTAGTGGAATTTTCAGGAGACACGTAAGCTAGCCAAGAAGTAAGTTTTACAATTGCATAACATGATGGAAGGGCACCCACGTCGGTTTGAAAGCTAGGAACGAGTCGATAGTTCTGTTGTAACGGTAGCGGGAACACAACTTGTTTCAGTCACACAGTAAGAGCACAGTCAGAAAATAATCGTTGATCCAGCAAGAACGTATTTGATGAAAAGTAGCAACTACTTGTATGAAGAGGACGAAGGAAGGCGGGGAAACAAAAAGAGGAAAGACATGCATAAAGAGCAAAGAACAAAAAAGGCACAATTCCGTGACTGGAAAAATACACAAATAACCCGCACATAGGAAAAAGAAGCTTATGATTGGACATTGGTTAGTCATGTTATTGGGACTATGGGACCCAACACACATGATGTATATAATAACAGTTACTTGGGAAAACCCAAATTTTATTTAATTGATGGGGACTTTTGCTTAAATGTCATAAGGGCAATCACTCTTAGGGGTTAAGGGAG
>NC_069478.1:28709868-28728461 GCF_026875155.1 Cherax quadricarinatus
TCCCCCCTTTTTTTGCTGCCCCTTTTCAAAAGTCTTTATTTATAACTTCATGCGAATGCCTTTTTTTACATTACTTTTTCCAAACCCTATTTTTTGCAACCGCTTTTTTCCCACACCCCACCCTACCCTATTTTCCCATCATTTTTAAAATCATAGGCTTTTCACCCAATGGTTTTTCTCAATCCGAGTCTGCAAGTGCAACCCCCCCCTGCCCCAGAGAGATGAACCCCATCCCTTGCATACATATAAAATTTTTTGCCAAAAAAATTTGTTCCTTTTTCCCAATGAATGGGTTTTCCCAATTCCCTTTGCGTACCCTGTCTAGCCAGCAATTTCCCCAAATTTTGCCCAGAAAAACCATTCATTTTTTCCTACCCCCCTTCCCTAGGCAAATCTACATATGTTTTGGGAAACCCCTCCCTTAGACTTAATGAAATCTAAGCTCCCCTGTACTTTTCTAGCACCTTCTCTAAAAACCCTTTCCCAAAAAATTTCCATTCCACCAGAAACTGAGACAGAAAATGGGCTTGTTCCCTTTAACCTGACATGAAAAATTATCCAGTCGGGTTGAAAAATGCCCCCTACACCAGCTCCAGGGAAGCAAAACCTATCTCTCATCTTCTTTTTTCCTATTCCCAAAAAGCACGATAAACATATTTTAACCTGAGAGTCCCCAACCCCACAAAATGCGCTTACCTTCTTTAAAGCAGGGCATTAGTACCCTTACCTTCACGGGGCCACTGAAGTACATTCCCCCGGAAACAGGGAAGCGTTTTCCCTACCTTCAGATCTTCACTTTTAAAATTTTTCCCCTTAAAACTCTGATGCGCCCCCCCATTACTGTGAACAACTCCCCAAAACTTTGGGCAGGTGTTTGGGCTGCCCCTCACTGCGGTAGCCTTTGCTCCCCACCCCACCCAGACCCCCCTTCCAACAGTGAAGACGGGACTGCACCTCCCCGCTAAAAGCCTCATTCCCCAAAATCTCCAACCACCTCACACTCCTCCCGGGCCCCATTGAGGTGGAACTTCAGCCCCTAATCCCCTCCTGGAGAAGCAAGACCTCCTCCTTCAACTCTCCCAACCTCAGCTTTAAAACACTGTAAAAGCAAGCCATGCCTTTTTAACCGTCCCCCGCAAAACCCCCAAACAGCTCAGGGGCTGTCAGTACAGTCACAGAAGACCCTTTCAGTTTCAATAACAAAGAAAAACTAGTACAGTAAAAATAACACAGAAGAAACCCGACAAATACAATAACACAGAAGAAACCCTAAAATTTAAAAAAAAAACAGAAAAACCCCTACGTACAAAAACACAGAAGACTAAGGGAAAAGTAAAATAACACAAAAAGACCAGTACAGTCAATAACACAGAAGACCCTAAAAGTACAATTTAAAACAAAGACCAGTACAGTACCCAAAAAACACAGAAGCCCCGTACAGTTTAAAAAAAAAAAAACAAAAACCCGAAACCCCGACGGGACAAAAAACCAGAAGACCAGTAAAGTACAATAACACAAAGACCTAAACAATAACACAGAAGAACCAAAATAAATAACACAGAAGACCAGTACAGAACAATAACACAGAAGGACCAGTACAGTACAATAACACAGAGACCAGTACAGTACAGTAACACAGAAATAAAAACCCCCCCCCCCCCCCCCCACCCCAGTACAGTACAATAACACAGAAACCAGTTTACAGTACAATAACACAGAAGACCGCGTACAGTACAAAAAACACAGAAGACCAGTACAGGTACAATAACACAGAAAGACGAAGTACATTACAATAACACAGAAGACCAGTACAGTACAATAACACACAAGAGACCAGTACAGTACAATAACCCAGAAGACCAGTACAGTACAATGGGTAACACAGAAGACCAGTACAGTACAATACACAGCATACCCTGTACGGTACAATAAACACAGAAGAACCAGTACAGTACAATAACACAGAAGACCTTAACAGTACAATAACACAGAAGACCATTAAAGTACAATAACACAGAAAACCATACAGTACAATAAACACTGAAGACCATTCAGTACAATAACACGAAGACCATAACAGTACAATAACACAGAAGACCAGTAACAGTACAATAAAACAGAAGACCATTTACAGTACAATAAAACACAAAGACCTTTACAGTACAATAACAACAGAAGACCAGTAAAAAGTACAATAACCAGAAGACCAGTACAGTACAAATAAAACAGAAGACCAGTACAGTACAATAACACAGAGACCATACAGTACAATAACACACAGACGCAGTACAGTACAATAACATGAGAAGACCAGTACAGTTAACAATAACACTACAAGACAATACAGTACAATAACAAAGTAAGACCCAGTACAGTACAATAACACAGAAGACCAGTACAGTACATATAACACAGAAAGCCAGTACAGTAACAAAAACACAGAAGACCAGTACAGTACAATAACACACAAGACCATACAGTACCATAACACACAAGAACCATTACAGTACAATAATGGGGGGGGGACACACATGACCAGTACCATACATAACACAGAAGACCAGTACAGTAATGAAATAACAACAGAATACCATACAGTACAAAAACACAGAAGACAGTAAAAGACAATAACACAGAAGACCAGTACAGTAACAATAACCAGAAGACCAGTACAAGTACAAGTAACAAACAGAAGACAAGTACAGTACAATAACACAGAAGACAGTACATTAGCAAAAACACAGAAGACAATTACAGTACAATAACACAGAAGACAAGTACAGTAACAATAACACACAAGAGCAGTAATACAATAACAACAAAAGACCAGTACAGTACAATAACACAGAATACCAGAACAGTACAATGGACACAGAAGACCAGTACAGTACAATAACACAGAAGACAAGTACAGAAACAATAACACAGAAGACAGTACAGTACAATAACCACAGAAGATCCATACAATACAAAACCAAAAAGGACCAGTACAGTACAATAACACAGAAGACCAGAACAGTACAAAGACGAAGAAGACCATACAGTACAAAAACACAGAAGACCAGAACAGTACAATGACACATAAGACCAGGTTACAGTAGCAGTAACACAGAAACCAGTACAGTACAATAACACAGAAGACCAGTACAGTACAATAACACAGAAGACCAGTACAGTACAATTTCAGGTGCCTATTGACATTTCGTAGGACTATTGGGATCTTTTTGTGGACACTGAGCACCCAGAAGAATCAGTGGCTTGGAATTTAGAAGGTGCGGAATTTCTTAAAGTATTAATCCAGAGGGTAGAGTAAAGTTTATTGAGGTGGTTCGGGACAATTATAGAAGATGGAACAAAGGCAGGTAGGGGTCGTCCTAGGAAAAGTTGGATTGGAGGTTTTGTGTGGAAAGGTCTTGTGCTTTCAGCAGCGTGTGTGATGCGTGCTAGATAGGAGAGGAGACAATGCTTTTTGACTTTTAGTGCCTTGGAGTAAGAGTCAAGTAGTTTATGAAGGGATTTGGGAAAAACTGATTAGCAAGACTTGAGTCCTGAGGAGGGGAAGAACTTAACTGCACTCAGAAGGTGTTTGATATTTTGCGGTATATTTTTAACTGTAGTGTTATCACGCTCTTGCAAGACAGTGACGGAGTGGAAAGGATGATGAAAGTGGGTTCTTCTCTTTTGTGGTCAACCCCTTCCTCGGTGGGAAACGGCCGAGTTGTTTTTAAATAAATAGTAAATAAATACATAAAAAACTTACATTGCAAATAATATGTATAACATTACAAAGTTTAATCTATCTCGTATTGTTCGTAATGGGTACAAAACCCGAACCTTCAAAGAAAATAGCTGTATTTTAAAAAAAAAAATGTATAATTTAGTAGTGAGAATATTCTGGACCAATAATTGGGAAGGCGAGTAGAAAACCGGACGATATCATTAAACGAAATTGTAGTCAGTGAATGGGATGATTCATTGCCTCACATTCCACTCCGAGGGGTCATGGGGTCATGGGGCCAAGGGGTCATGGGGTCACAATTGTTAACCCCTCAACACCTATGTCACTGACGCAAAATCATGGCTCCTTTGTGTTTTTCCTCTTCACCATTCTCTTTCATTCCGCGCTGGCCATGATTTTCTATGTCGATGTTATGCTTTCACTTTTTTACTTTCCTTCTGTCACTTTCATTCTTCTTCTCACTCTCTTTGTTGATTCTCTCATTTTGGGCTCTCTCAGTTTCGGTATTTTAACCTAGTGGCTGATTTGATTATGTTTTCCAACTAAAAGCTTTTCTGGCTTTCACTCTCTCATATCTTTTGCAATTCTCCTCGTTGTTCAGACATGATGGATAATGTCTAGTTAACTGTGCATCTTGGTTCCCAATCATATTAAACACTCTTCTTTGTATCTCTGTTCACATTCATATCCATGCCATTCTTTTCTCGATTCATATACACACTCAATCTCTCTCCTATCTCTCGTTGCCTTTTTGTTTTCTTTCGGCCCACTTGCTATTTCCTCCGGCTCTTTTGTTTTCTTCTCTTTCATTATTATCGTCTTCCTTTACACTCACCTGACTTTTTCATTCCCCTTGCTAATCTTTTCCACTCTCTCACCACACTTGTTCTCCTTATTTTCGCTGCTATTCAACTTGCACACTTTCTCTCGCACTTTCATTCTACAATTTCCCCACTATTTCTTTCGTCCAACTGATGACTTCCTCTTTTCTCTACTGATCTTTGATTTTTGCTATTTTTTTCCTTATTTTATACAAGGGCTGTGATGGAAAAGTTCCAACAGATAGGAGTAGCGAGCCGAGTTAGATTGCCGCTGCTTGTTAAGGTAGGTCAGTCTAGCTCCCCGCTATCCCATGCTTCCCCTGCCCTTTCTCCACTCTCCTAAAGGTGACGTGTGGGGCCCGGCCAAACAGTAATCCACACGACTTCAGCTTCCCGCACCAACTGTAAGTAAAAAGGCCCTCTGCTCCTATTCCTAGTGGATATTGGTTGAAAGCTTCACTTTTAAACATTGTCCTTTAAGTTTTAAGCTCACATAAGACATTTTGATAATAATCACTACCTTTTTAATGATCTTACACTATCCAGGAGAGTGCTTACTTAATGCATGGGTAACCTGTCACTCTTTCCAGCTTGGAATGACAATCGGGTCACCTGCCAACCAACGAGAGAGTTTGAAGGAGATGGACTGAAACAGCCAATGAGACGTCATTTATGATCTACCTACCAGATTAATTGTACAGGACACTACCCCACACTTTGCAGTGTAAAGAACCTGCGTTCCTGTCAACTGACTGACTATTTCAAGGGGCTATAGACTCTGTTAAGAACTAGTCGTTGGGATAGACATCCCAACGACCTGTGACCCCCCCCCCCCCCACAACATCCCAGCAACGGCTATAATTTCTCACCAACGGTGGTTCAGACCTCAACCAGACACCCCAGTATAACTGTACAATGTTAGCGTTGAGATCAAATGTCATTTTTACCATATCATTTTTCATTTTTCCTTTAAAGTAGATACACCTTCAAATTACAATGTTTTATCTTTGCATTAATAAATTAATAAAGTGTTTATCTTTGGAATTATTTCCGTTTTCTATTCAGTTAAATTTCCTGAGGATGAGCCAGCCATGGTAATACTGTCTGAAGTTGTTACAGGGCTGAGATGCCTTCACAAGGGCTTTAACAGGTTAAATGAGCTTCTTCATTTACTACTAACAGCTTTTACCTCCCATAGCTTAACTTAAGAACATCCCCAGCATACCTTTATATAGTTTCATGTTATGAAACATGTATTGAAACAGGATAAGTTCGACCGGCTGTTGGTCAGTGATTTCATATTGGTCAGTTAACTTAATTTTCAAATCATATTATTGTGCTGAATGGTCTTCGCCATAGGGATAGTGGAAGGATACAGAGTGTATTACTGTTTGGCTGCCCGTCTTGTGGCATAGAAACTGTGTTCTCGCTTTTCTTGATATGGGGGCAAATGTTGTATCTTGACAAAATTGGCCTGGTGTTGAAGATTGGTGAAAGATAGATCCATGTTGTAGTATATCATATTATTCTATAAATATATATATATATAGTATATATATAAAATAGATATATATATATATTATAAATAGTAATCTGGTCGAAGGAGACCTCCGAACGAACGAATCTGGACAAGATACGCAGTGCTTTAAGTATCATACACACTGAAACCAATACCTTGGCGACCATCAACGCTAGATCAAGGCAGCAGCATTCAGGCATGTGGTGTAGTTTATTTCATCTCATCCTCTGCATGCATCAAAAAACGAGAGGATTTTTACAATGTTTTAGAATTCGCATAACAGGCGAAATATTCACAAAACACTAATCTCTGTCGAAGGACACTCACCTACAAAGGTTAGGGGTAAGTGGGGATGAGAGTGAAAGAGTCAACAATATGAGCAACAAAGTTGTGCAATAGTAAGTTTCCATTAAGTCTAAAGGCAGACATTCAGTGAGGAGAGTCACATATAATAAAAAGTTGAGACGTCAGGGTGAATCTGCTGCCCATGCAGACTGTCCCTTAGCAGAACGATACTGGCATTTTTGACTTAATGTGTCTTGAGGGTTAGGTGTGTGCCAACGCTATAATAAAGGATGATGTCACCTGACAAAAAACGACATTGTGGGAAGATGAGAGAATCTTAAGTGTCAGACAGAAAACAATTTGTTGTGTTCAACTAAGGACCAAAGTTGTTGCTACCTGTTGCAGAGTTGTCGAGAGTTCACTGCAAAGTACTTCCGAAAAAGGAATACCTCTTGGAACATTGGGAGGTCATGACCAACTGACCACGTGATGGAGTCTCCTTCCTCGTTGCCGCCTAAAATCAATCATGTTCCAAGGACCAAACGACAATCTACGGGTTTGCTAGAAATACTGCATAGCCAAAGTTAAATACGAAACACGATAGAATGAGGATCACATTTCTAGAGAGCATTGAAAAGCACTATGGGAATTGTCAGGACCCTCTATTATCGAAGAGGCAAACACTGACGGAGTGTGTATCGTAGCGGTGAGAACTATACTTAAAGTAGGGCTGTGAAAATACTGTCCGATTCTAGTAAATGACCTGTGGATGGTTTATCTGAAACATAGGATTCGAACATCATGGTACACTGCAGAAGCATGATAATGAACTGTAAATGATCAATATAATAGCGAGAGTGAAGTTAGAGCTAGACAAGTAAGTTTTCTCATGAATAAGTCAGGAGGAACAAACAAGAATTATTGGAACTCTCCCAAGGAACGAGTAGGAGAACTAAGATGAAGGTTGAAAGAATAGGGGAGGTAAATGAAGGTGACGCCAGACAAGTTTATACATAGACAAAGGGGTCGTAATAAATAGGGACGACGATTAAACATATTAACCATACCATATCCGTCACTTTCTATAGGTAAAGGATCGTGATGGTCCGTAGAAAAAGAGACAAGAGACACGAGCGTCTATATACAAAGATCGGGTATTCGGCTCCTCTACATACAGTAGGATTTTCTTGACTCAGCCCTAGATACAAATAAACCTTTGATGAAGAGATCAAGTTCAAATTTTGAAGGTAAACTGAAGAAAATAATTTTTCACAGGGAGTCTAGTATTACATAAGAATAGGACCGAATAAAGTCCGAAGAAGGGTTTGTTTATCTAAGTCCTCAAGAAAGATGAGATTTCAGCTATATAGAGGTTAGGGCATGCAATGGCAAACAGCATTCAGGACATTTCAGGCGACCAAACATAACTCCGAGAATATTAATCGCATCTTGCTCAGGGATACATGAACCATAGAGGTGTAGAACAGTATAGGGGATAACAGAGCACCTGTGATAAAAATCTGATTTGTTTATTGACAACGAAATATTTAAACCCATTAATGGTGGCCTGGTGGGAAGCGCAATCAATGACATTCTAAAAAAAAGGCCGCTACACAAACTATAGCAAAATCATCGACATGAAGAAACGACCAAATATCGGATGGGATGACAGTGGCAACGTCAAGAATGGCTTCTTTATTCTGGACGAAGGTAAAAAGTTATTTACCTGATCGCAGAAATGCCTTTTCGACAAGAAATCCCCGAGAAAAAGCTGTCTAAAATTCCTAGAGGCCCAGGAAAGGGCTTAGGCCAATATTACTTACGCCAAGTTTATATCTCATAACCTTTCTTCGGTATAAATGAAAGACTAATATCGGGCAGATGTTAGCGAAAGACTTGGAACGTTAGGTATCCCAGTGAATAAGGCTCGATAGTCCACCAGGTACCATACCACTAGATTTGTTTAACCAGCGTCTAACAACTTAAAACTACACTAGTAAAAAACAAGGATGTGAGTAACGAGAGTTGTTATATGCCGACAGTATCAGGTTATGAAAGGCAGATAAAACGGTAGCTTTCCAATATAGAGAGAACCCCTTTGGACTATATGGACTGGAAAAAACGCTTAAAGAGGACTACGAGCTCCGTTTATTTAAAATAATGAAGGCAAAACTTGACATTAATGCATCAGATCTAGCTACTGACATTTGGTTCATCTGACACCAAAACCTACTGTCAGTTGCTCGTGGAAAAGTTTGACACAATTTCTCAGATCCAGAAGGGCATCTTCAATTGTAAAAAGAAAATCCTAAAGTAGCTGACTCCCTCACTTGTTTAAAGGAAAGAAATGACGGGAGATGATTAAGCCCTTGGGATTCATAGACAAGGTGATTCCCCATTACAGTACAACCCCAACCAGTAGTCCTGCAACCCTATCACCTGGAACCGTAGAACTGGAAGGGGGTCTGGAAGTACTTTAACAATGAACATCAGTATCTTCTGCAACTGTCAATCCTGCCAGAGTAAGTTTCACAATTCATAACAAGAAGGATAGACACCCACTCGGTTAGAAAGCCTAGGAACTAGCGATAGTTTCGTTGTAAAACGGTAGTCGGGAACACAACTTGTATCAGTCACACAGTAAGATCACAGTCAGAAAATAATCGTTGATCCATGCAAGAACGTATTTGAAGAAAAGTAAGCAACTACTCTTCTGAGAGGACGAAGGAAGCGGGGAAACAAAAAGAGAAAAGACTATGCATAAAGAGCAAAGAACAAAATGGGCACAATTCCGTACTGGACAAAATACACAAATAAACCCTGCACAAAGGAAAAAGAAAGCTTCGAATTGAACCAAGGAGTTAGTTCACTGTTATGGTGACTTATGGGACCCAACACACTCGATGTATAAAAGTAAAGGGTTACATCTCTGAATAACCAAAATATATTGAAAAAGTATGGTGGACCTAGCTCTAAATGTCCTAAGGTGCTGGTATCACTCATAGGCAGTAAAGGCAGTTGAGTCAAAGCCTGATTTTTCTCAATATAAAATGTTATACTATATGACATACACACACAATTAAAACAAGAATTTTTATAATGTTGCAATACTATTTTGGTACCAGTAAAAATTCGGTTGGTAAACTTGTGGTAACTAGAGAATTGTTCTATGCCAACAGTCTTTCGGTATTTTGGAGGGGTGTGGGATGACTTATGCTAGGCTCCTCCTCATCTCCTCTCTCTCACTCTCTCTCGTCCCTTGTGGTAGACATCAACTGGTAGGACCTCTGGTTCCTTCTATAGATTTTTTGGGCATTAAGTGGTGCCACAGGGTGAGCTTTTATAACATAAGTGTGCCGACCATACCCAGGGTGACTAAAGTGTTCAAAACACTGTGGATAGCCCAGAGATTAGTCCAGAAGAAAGAAGTGCAATTTGTCCAGAGTCCACCATGTGGGCTGTCTTAGAAGAACACTAAGGGTGTGTGCAGGCTTATGTTTTGAATATGTGAGTACTGTTAATTGTATATTCCTGTACATATCTATTAGAATACAGTTATATTTTTATATAGTATTTAAAATAACCTGGTGAAGAGTGTTGGTGAAAGGAAATCAGAGACACTGAGTATGATCATCATGATGTAATTATTATCCTAATACAGATTAGGCCATTAAGTAAAAAGGCTACCCCACTACTATAACATGGTAGAGAGAACCTTACTATCAAAGTAATAAGGGGACATAACAACATGACATCACACTAACAGCACGAAGAAAAAAGAGGCCAGTATATATATATGGACGGAGGACCAAGTACTGGACAAAGAGAGGAAAATGAAGTGAGAAATTGTGTAAGAAGATAATGCTGGTTTAAAATAATAAATAATAGTAATAATAAAAATATAGTTAATAGTAGTATTGGTAGTAGTAGTAGTAGTGTAGTAGTAAGTAGTAGTAGTAGTAGTAATAGTAAGTAGTAGTAGTATAGAACAGGAAGTTGGGAGTAAGTCTAGGACAAGAAGAAAAATGGAACACTGCAGGAGAACTAATGGCCCACGAGGATGGGACCAAAAACACAGTGAAAAAAAAAATCCCTTATCTGAAGGACAAAACACACCTTTGCAGAATAAAGGGGACAAAGAAAATACATGAAATCGTGATGAGGTCGGGGAGAGGAGTAGAAATAGATAATGTGAAAGTCACAAGTGTTCTAACGTTGGAGCATTTGAAAATGTATGAAGAGGAAGGCATCAATAACAAGTGACAAATCCAGGACTACGATTCATATTAGTATAGGTGTGTATTAATGATCTTCAACAAGACGGCGTTGCCAAATGCTATAGATTTCAAAACATTTCGTGAACTTGATTTATCTTTATTTCCTTTCTTCTACCTACCTCATCTCCTTTCCTGATTTAATTTTCAAACGTCTTCTTTACCTCTGTCTAGGTGTATTCTGTCCTTCATTTCCTTCCCCCATCTCTGAGTGTTTTGGGTTGCACTCTCGTCATCCATTAACTCTCTTACAAGGCTCTTTTTCTTATCGCCTTAGTTTAACTTTTACTTCGATTACTTAATCTACTACTACTACAACAACAACAACAACTACTACTACTACTACTACTACTACTTTTACTTGCTCACTTCCTTTCTGTCTCTTGTCCGCTACCCACTATTTCCCAGGAAGAATCTCAGGAAGAACTAAGAGCCATAAAGGAAAATTGAAAAAAAAAACATTTTCTTATGCCAAATCTAATGATAAAACACTTCTAGTATTGGCCTCTACTCCAAGAATGAGTAAGATACTAAAGTCCCAATTACACTCGTTGTTCATCGAGAGGCCGTTTACCCAGACTAAGGTCAACAACTAAATGAATTCTTTAATGACCTAAACCCAGAATGTTGTCTCGTCCAAAAATCGCTGATATTATCTATCCTAACACCAAAAGACTTTGAAAAGGCGAATAAATGACATGCCCATGCAACTCTACCGCAGGTTCAGACTCATGGAACCCGTTGTTCATCAGACTGCAAGAAGGTCCGCGTCACATGCCTTCAGCATTCTAGAAATGGAGAGGGAGCATGGACACAGGAGTCATCCTAACACATCATTTAAAACACAGACATAGCCCCACTCTACAAGTGTGCCAGTAAAAACAATTTGTCAAAGAACACAGATGATAGCACTAACATCCATATCTCAATAAAAAAAATCAATGAAAGGTTCTAAGAAGCAAGATCGCCACCACCTTAGTTACCCACCTTAGTTACACAACCCATGCAACACGGGTTCAGAGCAGGTCGCTCCTGCCTATCCCAGCTAACTGACCACAGACAAAGGTCCTTGATGCTACAGAGGGTAAACAAAAATGCAGATGTAGTATACACAGACTTTGCAAAAGCCTTCAACAACTGCGAACTACTGTGTAAATAGCACATAAAATGCATGATAAGGACTAACAATAAAGAAGGTATATGGATCTATAACTACCTAATAGAACACAAAAAGGAATCGCAAACAGAGTAAAGTCTGAGCATCTACGTGGAAAGCTCTGTCGCACAAGGCACAGTACCGCTTCCCATCCTGTATCTCATCTCTTATCTTGACCTACACAGAGAAGTCAGCCATAGCTCCGTTTCCTTCGCTTGTGGATGATACCCAGAAATTCCCAGACAGGACATCCATCGAAGACACCGCAAGATCCAAGCGGACATCAACCAAATCGTCAAATGGAGCCACTCAAAACAATTTGAAGTACAATGAAGAGAAAATGTTTAACTACTCAGACATGAAAACTTGAGGAAATTAAAAACTGTTATCAGGTATACAACAAATTCTAACCATAAACAGAGCGAAAAAGAAATGTGAAAACAGGAGTGATAATATCGGAGGATCTCACACCTCAAGACCACTATCCATGTAATCAACCGCATCTGCTAGAGAAAATGATAAGTAAGGAAATTGAGAACCTTCAAAACTAGGGACGCCAAAGCCCATGATGATTCTCTTAAAATTTGGCTGTGCTCTCTGGGCGGAATACTGCTGTACACTAACTCCCCCCTTTCAAGGCAGCGAAATGCTGACCGGGAGATTGTACAAAGAACTTTCACGGCACACATAAGTGCGATAACGCATCTAAATTACTGGAACGGTTGAAGTCCCTTTTGATTTGTATTCCCTGGAACGCAGGCAAAGAAAATACTTTGATAATATACACTTGGAAAATTCCTAGAGGATTAGTACCAAATTTTGCACACGAAAATTCACTCCCTATGAAAGAAAAAGACTGGGCAGGGATGCAACATTCCCCCAGCGAAAAGCAGGGGCCCACGAGTACAAGGAGAGATAACACAATAACTGTCAGGGCCCAAGACTGTTCAACTGCCTCCCAGCATACATAAGGAGGATTACCAAATAACCCCTGGCTGTCTTCAAGAAGGCACTGGACGGGCATCTAAAGTCAGTACCTGACCATAGGGGGTTGTGGTTCGTACGTCGCTTGCGTGCGGCAGCAGTAACGCCTTTTGATCAGACCCCGATCCATCACAAGGCCTGGTCTCAGACCGGGCCGCCGGGGGGCGTTGACCCCCGACAACCCTGTCCAGGTATCCTTCCACCACCACTGCTATTTCCCAAATTATCACATTGCCTCAACCACTACTACTGCACTTCCTTTTCTTCGTCTCTTTGTCCTTCCTGTTCTTCCTCTCCTATAAAATACTGGCTCCTTCATTTCGTGTGTTAGTGTAGCTAGTTAAGGGCCAAATCAGACCGAAACGTCGTCATAAGCTTATTTCTCCTATGTGTGGGTTATTAGTGTATAAAGCGCAAATACCGAATACTCCAATTGTCCAATGAGAACGACGAAGGACTTGGTAGTAAGAATGAGAAAAACGAAAGAGGGAAATGATCGTGTTCATGAAAAATCAGCTAACACAGACTAATCAAAGTCCAGCTTGATAAAAGTTGAATGGTAAAAGAGATCTAAAGGAATAATATGAGTGCTAGGATCAAAAAGTGAGGCGTGAAATTACTTATACACGAAGAAAGAGGCGAGGCCAAAGTATTTAACTGCCGCCTGAGAGTCGCACGAGACCCTCGCCAGAAATATGATAAACATTAAAATTTATTTAAAAAAGACTGGCGGAGGTAAGGAAATGCAGAAGGAATTTTAGGGATGGGATGAAGAGCGTGACGTGCAAAGATATACAAAGATCGACTGAGTACAACTTTAAACCGATGTATATTGTTAAAACAAAAAGCCGAGAATAATGAATATCATTTTGCATAGAATGTTCATTCTCATTAAATGTTCTCGTTGTGATAGGATTAAATCCCTGGCAATAAAAGTCAAATAGGAAGGCCAACTGGTGGAATGTAATTTCGGTTTTTTTGCAAGCAGGATACAAACAGGGGAACTAGATGAGGAACATTTGCAGCTGCCATCGATTTCTCTCCACAGCAATCTGATATCACTGCAAAAAAGTCATTATCAGTAACTAATAAGAGCACGTTGTATCAGAAAGCATCAGCGGTGTTTGGTTTGGACTAGAACGGTAAGAAAGCTGATGTGTAAAAATAAGCGGGAAGAGGTAAAAATACGCGAATGTGTGGTGGGATAACCATGGAGTGGAAAAAAAGAAGGGGAGAGGGACAAGGGGCAATGCACGACCAGGTGCAGGAGGAAGTGGGTCGTGTCCAATGCAGGTTTTGGACTATCTATGTCCAAGCCTAAGCATGATGCAAGAGGCGTAGAAGATGTTAAGAGTAGACATTGGCAGCTACCAAAATAGGTGGGAACGTAAAAGGGGTAGTGATATCCTGGGAGGAAGGAATCTGGGTGGGTGCGCAAGGATGGGATAAATGGGAGAAATGTGCGGGTTGGATAGTTTTACCGCAACTATCACAGACACAGGAGAAGGCAAGGCGCGAGACCACACAACTTATAGGCAAGGTTAATATGGGGGCAACAGAAGACTGGTAAGGTCAAGAGAGGCCTGAGCTGCTACCATCTGCAGCTCATAAAAACGCCATCCCCACGAGCCCCTTTGAGGCGGGTAGAAGGCAGACCAGAGGCCTAGCTTTCCCCTACGAGCCCCCTGAGGGCGGGGAATGTGGCGAGGCCTGGGGACACTTGGTTCCCAAAGATGAGGAGGTACGACATGTACCTCTATCCCAGGGAGACTTTAGTCACGAGACACCCCCCCCAGAAGGTGCCAAGGCCAGGGTCACCACTACTTGAAAAGACCCGGGCCGTGAGAAAACCAGCGAATAAAAAAAAAAAAAAAAAAAACAAAGTAGACTGGTAGGGAGTTTTGGCGACTGGAGAAGTCCCTTGGGGCTTTGAGGGGGGGGGTTTATGTAACTCTGTAATCTTATTGACTTCCGCCCACCAGGATGGGTATGGGGTGCATAATAAACATATTAAACTAACTAACTTTGAGGTGGAGACCGCCAAGTCTGAGCCTAGATACACCAAAAAAAAATCGAAAAATATGAAAAATGAGTTAATCTTACCAAAAAAATAGAGCAAAGATCTGGGGGGGGGGCGGACAGGGTCAACATGGCCGACACGGCAGGTTGTGTAGCGGGCTAGTTGCGGGATTTTCAAGGATAGCTCCTGGTCAAAGAGGCTGACCAGGTCCCTACTTAACAGAACTCATGTGAATGCTTGGAAAGATACCAGGCAGCGAACGGACATCCCAGTGCATCGTTTCAGCGTAATAGTTAAAGTGTTGTGCAGTTTCAGAGGATTTGGTGTTGTCGAGTCAGGACCAGTCAGCGCCTCCCCCCCTCTCCGCTGGGGGGGAGGGGGAGGGCGTGTGTAGTAAACAGTGCCCCTTTCCTATAACGCCTAACCTGCGCGTCTCCCCCGCCTAAACCACCCAACTCCAGCGCCACCCCATCAGTTGAGGGTACTTCTCCCCTAACCCACGATGTCAGCGATGGCACTGCAGGGAGTGCCGGGCTCACAGGAATTTCCCACAACAGGGGACAGCATCGTGGAGTTCGACCGCGAGGCAGCTGTCAGGTGTGCCACAGGCAGTGTTGTACTCAGTTCCTCAAGCTTCAACATCCGTGCACACGGGTCTGGGACTTCAATCAACTTGGCGTCCACCAGGACGCTGACATGTCCCCTAGGGGAGCTCTCCTCGGGCTGCTAACGGAGGTCACTGGCTTTTTGGGAAACCTCTTGGGGAGGGTCGTGGTGCTCGTGCAAGCAGGGAGATCCCAGGGGAACTTGTGCTGTTTGAAGGGTTTTCGAGGGGGGGCAAGAAATTTTTTTGGGGGCGGGTTTTTCCCCTTTTTTTTTTTTTTTCTTCCCTTGAATTTGCTTTTGTTTGTTTTTTTTTAAACGTGTTTTTTTTTAAATTGTCAATTTGCCATTTAAACCGAGTCCCCTTTTTTTTTTTTTTAAATTTTTGTTTTTAATTTCTTTACAGGTGTTTTTGGGACTATTACCTTTTCTTGGTATGATTATGAAGATTACAAAACCTTTGTAACTTGGCGATTATACCGTTGTTAACCAACCCCGTTTAAAAAAAATTTGGAGCCCAGCCCCCAAATTTGACTCTGAATTTTTCTACCCCCAAGGATGGTAGTCTTAAAAAAATTAAAAAAAAAAAACCTTTGAGGGGGGAGAGCAATTTACCTGAAAAAAAAATAAAAAATATAAAATTTATTACCAAAAAACAAAATTGGGAATTTTTTGGGGCGGTTTGAATTTAATTCAAAAAACAACTTTTTAAAATAACCCCTTTCAGGGGGCCCCCTTTTAAAATCCCCAGTCCCCACCATCGTTAAAAAAAGAAAAAACGGTATTTTTTTTTTTTTGGGGTTTATTTTTAGAAGACCAAAAATATCGGCAAATAAAGGGGTTGAGAAGAGCCTCCCCCCAAATTAAAAGGGCCAAACGGAATAAAAAAAAGGGGGGGGGGTTGTTTTTTGCGCGGCTCCCTTTCTTTTTTTTTTCGCCTTTCATTGTATACATTTTTGGTACACAATGCTGCAAAGAAGAAACAGTTTGCTATAACATTAGCGGGAAAGAGGAGAAGGAACATAGAAGCAATGATAAGGGCTAAACAAGAAAAA
Organism: Cherax quadricarinatus; assembly: GCF_026875155.1. Classification (NCBI taxonomy): domain Eukaryota; kingdom Metazoa; phylum Arthropoda; class Malacostraca; order Decapoda; family Parastacidae; genus Cherax; species Cherax quadricarinatus. Next base: position 28,726,325 of record NC_069478.1, read on the forward strand.
GAGAGCAGCGGCAGCAGCTGCTGGGGGTTGGGTGACGCCGCCCACGATGCTAGTACCACCACCCTCCTCTCAAGCCCTGTCCTTGTTCACTGCTACGAACTATTGGATATTTCATGTTCAGAAAACAAGGAAGACAAAATATAGGAGCATCCACCTTTGCCCAACAGGTGATAAATCCTGGTGTTTCTACCAGAAAGCAGTAGCAGCAAAACCCTTTCCCCCACCATCTCACACCAAAATGAAAGTGCCTTCCAACTTGAATTGCATACATGGAGGAGGTGCATAATGTCTAAAAAAGACCTAACATCAGATGAAATGATGCAGCGTTGTATAAAAGGCAGAACGCAAAACTCTAATGAAAGTGCATCACCGCATATGGTCTTACAGCAATAAAGCCAAATATCAAACCAAGAGGCATGCTGATTTCGCAGTCAGCCATGCTGTTGCTGACTACAAAGTGGATATGTGAGGAGCTGTTCTGGACATAGCACTGGGCTACGGAAAGTTCAGCAGTGACTCAAGCACAACTTGAATTAATGGAGAAGCACATGAGGGAAAAAAAGGAACCGAGGTGGAAAGAAGAGGAAAAGGGAGGTGGACACGTCCTACGAGCCTGGAGGACATTAGATAATCGTGTCCACCAACATCCAGTCAAAGGTACGTAATTATTAGTGTTTTTTTTGGTATATTTTTATATTGTTATGTGTAAAATATCATATATGGAGCAATTTACATGTATCTGTACATAATCACTGGGAATAATCACTGGGAATAGGATTTTGAGAATTCATTTCTTTTCAGATTGATTGGGATGGATTTTTTATGATTGGCCGGCCACCAGAGAACTTCAGGATAAAGGGATCTTCATGGAACTTCAGGAATAATGTTATATAACCAGTTCTACTCTCAATAAACGTATAAAGGCACTATGAGTATTTTTACCCACTGTATAGTAATGTTCAATGTATTTGTTGATTTTTTTCAAAAGTGCATTTATTTGTATTTTTTTGATCCTGAACCATTATTTATGAACCGATCATTCTGAATTTTACAAAAGTTATTCAGGGGAGCCTGTTTGACTTTGTAATGGAGTTGTCTTGGGTAATAATCCCTTCAGTTTTGCATAAATTGATGTAAAGTGCAAAAAAAAAATTAAAATCAAGTCAAGACATAATAATATTTTTTTTGGGTACCATAAAACATGTTATTACATTATTTAACCCCTCAAGGAAGGTTCCTTGATGTTGGTGAGGGGCTCTTGATTTAGGGAATTGGATCTGTGCTCCAGTTCCCCGAATTAAGCCTGAATGCCTTCCACATCCCCCTCCCCAGGCGCTGTATAATCCTCCGGGTTTAGCGCTTCCCCCTTGATATATAATAATAATAATACATTATTTAAAAATGTTAGATGGTCAATTTGGCATTACTTTATCATTTGTGATTATCACCAATGATTTCGAGATTGCCAATATTGATTTTTTTTTTGCTATGAGTGTTGCCATGTCCAATTTTTCACATTTTTATTTTTTATAACTTTATTTTTTGGACGATCTTGATGCAACTTTAACCCCAAGGTTCAAATTTTCCAAAGTCTCTGTAAAAAAAAATAAAATTGGATAAAAAGGGAAAGGGGGGAAAAATCGGACAATTTTCTTTTAAAAATTTTCAAAGGAATCCTGGGATGGGGGGTTCTTTTTTCTTGTTATTTAAATTTTTTTAAAAAACCCTTTTCTATTTGATTCTTTTCTTTTAAAAATTTTTTCCAATCAGGTCTTTTTAAAAATAATTTAAAAAAAGGGAAATCTTTATTATTTTTTCCAAAAATTTTAAAAATGGATAAAAACCAACTAAAAACCCAAATTGGGGGAAGGGCTAACAAAGGCAATTCCAAAACCCGGGGCGAACCTTTGGGCGCCACCTCCAGGGGAGATAGGCGCCTCCAAGAATTTCCGTCATAAAAGACTCGAGACGGGGGCCCACCAAAGGCCTAAGAAAAGCAGCCTCGTTTCATTCAATTCTAAAGCAAACTGCAACCACCGATAAAACGATCCCTTAAACCCCACTACAGGAGAGACATTCAAAGCGGGGAATATTTCAAAGCATGAGACCGAAGGGAAGGGAAAGACGATTTTTAAAA
>NC_069478.1:28728961-28754400 GCF_026875155.1 Cherax quadricarinatus
TAGTTGTCGAATTAAAAGTTAAAGTCTTTGGTGAGGTCTCCCACTTTTGGTGCTGTAGGTTCTTTGTAGATTGATCATCAATACTTTAAAAATTTTCGCCCCCTTTAATCTCCAAGCCACTGATTCTCTGCAATATAGTCACACTGCACATTGCTTTCGTACACTACATCTCCACTGCCTCCAGCCTTCTCCTTGTTCCAACATTCGCCACCAATAATTCACACCACTATAAGAGCACTGGTACCACTAGAGATAGATCTGTTAGATTGGTGGGAAATGCAGGCAAAACCTGGAATAGCAAATTTTTTTAAGGCTAGGGGACGAGAGGAGGCGAGGTGGCGTTTTGGGTTGCAAAATTATCTGGAGGGACAGTTGCAAGATTGTTATGTTGGGGGAGGTGGTAGGAGGGATGATATGGACAGACTGCGGAGTAGAATAGCTGAATTACACAATGATAGGTTTGATGCAATTAGGGTTAGGGCGGGGTTAGAGGATGTTTTGTGGGGTGTTTAAACCGTTGGGTATGTTTTACGTAAATTTCGGGACCGACAGGTGTAACCACCTTTACAATTGGAGACAAGCCTGGGGTGGGAGGGGTATCCAGTGGGTCGAGTCCTTCCAATAGGGAAAAAGTATGAGTTCTATGCTGTAGTTGGTTTAGAGAGAAATGGAGTTGGAGGGAAGGGGGTTCCGGGGGAGGGTATTTTTGAAGGGGGGTTCCATAGCGTTTTAAGTGAGCAGGTTTAGAGTGGGGTTGGAGGTTGGTATAAGTGAGGTTGAGGTGGAAGAGGCAGTTTTCGGGATGAGTACCGGGAGAACACCGGGGATAGACGGTATACCAATGATTTTTATAGAGCAATTGGGGGTGTATTAGGCAGTGTTTTGTTAGGCTATTGGACCATATGTTAACTAGTGGGAATTTGGGGTTTATATCGCAAAGTACGGGGTCATAGTTTTGGGTTTGCCAAAGAAGGGGGGGGGGGGTTAGGAGAGTTGAGTGTTACCCTGCAATATCTTTGATGTGCGCTGATTACAAGGTTTTGCGAAAATTTTGGGTAATAGACTGAAGAAGGTCTGGGGTCGGTGATACATGGGGGACAGTTTGGTATCCCCGGGGGGGAGTATGCGGGTAGGTCATGGTCGTATTCGGGATTTCCTTGAGGGTAGTAATAAGGGAGGGATTCTAGGTCTGGATTGGGAGAAAGCTTATGATTATGTGGATAGGGAATTTTTGATTGAGAGTATGGTGAGAATGGGTTTTGGAGAGAGGGTGGTTGGATGGGTGAGGACTTTGTATGAGAATGCATCAATGAGATTACAGGTAAATGGGAGGTTGGGTAGTTCAGTAAGCATGGGAAGGGGTTTAAGGCAGGGGTGTCCACTCTCCCAAATACTCTTTGCATGTATGCAGGATCCTTTCTATGTTTGGTTGATGGTGGGATGGGAAGGTTGGGGGAGAGTGGAGGAATATTGTGGGAATATTGTTGGTTATGTAGATGATAAACTGTTTTACTTAATGAGATTGAAGATTAAGAAAAGTGGGAAGGGTAATTGAGATTTTTGGGAAATGCAAATGGGATGAGATATTAATAAGCAGAAATCACGGTTGTTGGAGGTAGGGGCTTGGGTAGGAGGGACCTTGGGGGAGGAGTTTGGTTGGATAATGTAGATAGGCAAAAGATTTGTGGGATTTTATTTTTGGCAGATGCACAGGAGGGGCAGGAGGGTTAATTCAGAAATGGTAATGGGACAGGCTTTGAGTAGGCTGAGGAGTCTAAGGGCGGGGATGTAACCTTGCATCAAAGGGTTGTGGTGGAAAATACACTGATTTATAGTAAGGTGTGGGGAGTGGCGGAAATTTACCCATTAAGAAGTCAGGATATTATGGAATGCAAAGAAGGGTCTTAAGGTATGTGTGGGGCTAGGGGAGGGCGTGGTTGGGCAAAGATGTAGTAAGACTGCGGTAAAGGGAGGGAGGATTGGGATTGATTGCATTAGGGTCTAGGGTGAAGGCGCTATAGTGAAGCAGGGTATATTCGGGGAGCGGGGGAAGGGGTCTTCGGGTGGGGGAGGTGATGGGGATATCCGCAAATGGTGGGGTAGCAGGGACTTTGTGGAGTGTGAAGACATGTTGCGGTTTATGTTAAAGGTATGCAATGTTAAAAAACTCAAGGTAAAACGGTTAGTGGGTGTGGGCCGTCGTCAGGAATTAATGAAGGGATGGGAGTGTATCCCACATATGATTGGAGAGTGATATGGGGGGAATTTAGTAAATTAAGAATACCGGCAAGAGCGAGGGAATTGTATATAGATTTCTTTGGGACGTTAGCATCGAAAGGGTGCTAAGACGAAAAGGGGTTTTGTGAGGAGGCGTCATGCGCTTTTTGTGGGGAAGTTTAACGGCTTTTCATGTTGTATATTTTTGTTAGCATTGGAGGTGGTAAGATTGTTGGTTGAAGAGGGTTTGCTTTTTATTGGGGGGGGGGGAAAGATATCACCTTAGGGCTTTTCTGTTTGATTTGGAAGGGGTACCCAAGAGGTGGATAGGGATATCAGTATGTAAATAGTTGCATTAATTGTAGTTTTTGGTGGTGCGGGGGTGGAGGGGACTTAGGATAAAAGCGTTGGCGGCGAGGTTTATAGGGTCTGCATGTAGGAACAAACAATTATTGGGGGAAGGTGGGTAATTAGTTTTCCGGAGGGATTACGTGGACTTACTGTTGAACGTTTACTCGTTGAGTATGGTGAAGGCAAGGGGTTGGTTCTCTTCAGTGGTGCGCCTCTTGGTGTGATTGGAAGCTGGTGAGGTATGGTTGATTGGTTTGCACGGTGGTTGATGTGGGTAAAGTTTTTTGTAGGGCGCCGTTGGGGGCTCCGGAGTATGTTGACCTTATGATTTTTGTAATATCACAGTGTCAAATTTGTATGTGATTTTCGGTTTTTCCCTTATTGTTATAAGATCATTTTAATAGGAGGTTTATATTTATATGTATAATGTGAGGTTATGTCTTATATTTTTTTTAATCTGAAGATGATTTAGCCTTGTCATACACCTCTTTTTTTTTTTTGTTTGAATGGGTACATGATGCACTATGTAGAAAAAATATAAGTATTTGTTGGGGTTTATATTTACCCTTTTTTGTATGGAAGGTCTATTATATATTGAGTGTTATCAGTAACATTTACTTATTGTATGTGTAGGGTGTTTGTGGGAACAATGTCTTAGGTATGTTTCTAATTGATTGTAAATATGTTAGTTTATTGCAGAAAAGTCATTTAGCGAATTCTTTCTATGGTTTGAATTTAGTTGTGTCTTAATGAATACGTGCACATACATGTGTATATGATGCGTATAGTATACTTATGATTGCTGGATCGTTCCTAATGTCTATATGACCCTGTCTGTTTTTGTTTGGAAGTCTGCTGGGTTGGGTTATTTAGTAGGAAATTGTTTTCAATGACATTCATTAGGGAAATTAATGTATGTTATTTTTAGATTGGGACTGAACATTACGTGGGGGGGGGGCGGTAGAAGTGTCAGCTGTGTGTGGCATGGAATAATGAGTATTGTAAAGAGGGTTTGAAGGGTTTATGAGGATTAATAATATATAAATAACAAGTGGAAAAATAATGCAGATTGTAGGTTTGGGTTTTTTGTTATATACTAATGTGTGAATAAATAATTTTATTATACCACAACCCCCAACCACTAACCAATTATCCCACACACAAAACCAAAAATCCACTCCACCCCACCACACCCCACCACCCCCCCCCACCCCCCCTAATCTGCGGCTATATAACAATATTCATACATTATTATTTTAACAAAGGGATAACCCAAACCTACAATCTGTTATTTTTTCCACTTTGTTATTTAAAAAACCCCCAAAACTACATTGCATTAATTTTTTCCACTTTGTTATCTATATATATTAATCACATAAACTTAAACCCTCCTTTACCATATCATTATTGCCAGTGCCGGACACAGGCTGGGGGACACTTCTAATACCCCCCCCCCCCCCCGTATGTACCTGTCCCCATTCTAAATAACAAACTTAATTCCCTAATGAATGGTATTGAAAACAATTTCTACTAAAATAAACCCCAACCCAGCAGACTTCCAAACAAAAAACAGTAGGGTCATTATAAGACATGTAGGAAACGAGTCCTGCAATCATATATGTTTATACATTACGCATGCATTTACACATGTATGTGCAATTATTATTAAGAACAAACTAAATCCACATAGAATAAATCGCCTAAATGGACTTGTCTGCAAATAATACTAAATTGTACAAGCTATGATGAACTATACTAAGGCATTGGTTCCACAACTCCCTACACAACACAACGTTATTGTTACTGATTAACACTCATATATAATAGGACCTTCCATACAAAATAAGGTATATATAAACCCATCAAATACTTATATATTTTTTTTCCGTACATAGTGCATAATGTCCATTCAAAACAATAAAAAAAAAGTGTTTGTATGACAGGCTAAATCTTCTTCGGATTAAAAAAATATAAGACATAACCCTCCATTATACATTAAATATAAACTCACTATTTATAAAATGATTCTTATAACAATAAGGGAAAAAACGAAAATCACATACTGCTTTGATCTGTGATTTTACAAAAATTCATAAGGTTACATACCCCGGAGCCCCCAACGGCTCCTACAAAAAACTTTACCACATCAAAACCACGTTGCAAACCAAAGACCCATACTCCCCAGGCTTCCAATCACACCAAGAGGGCGCACCACTTGAAGAGGACCAAACCCCTTGCCTTCACCCCATACTCAAACGGAGTAAACGTTCAAACGTAGTCACGATATCCCTCCGGACAACTAATTACCACCTTCCCCAATAATTGTTTGTTCTACAGCTGTCTATAAACATCGCCGCCTAAGCTTTTATCTAATGTTCCCCTCCACCTCCCTATCCAAGAAAAACATACAAGTAATCAATATTACATATTGATGCCCTTCCACCTCTTTGGGGACCCCTTCCATATCTAACATTAAAATATCCTAAGGGGTGATATCTTTTCCCCCCCCATAAAAAGAAAACCCCTCTTCACCACAATTTACCACCTCAATGAGAACAAAAATATCTCATGAAAAAGCCGTTTCAATTCCCACAAAAGCGCATGACGCCTCTTCACAAAAAACCCATTCGGTCTTAGCACCTTCTTTCGATGCTAACGTTCCATACGAAATCCTATATATAATTCCCTCGTTTGCCGGTATTTAATTATATATTCACCCATATCACTCTCAATCATATGTGGGATACACGCTTCCTTGATTAAATTCTGACGACGCCCCACACCCACTACCGTTTTTACCTTGAGTTTTTTAAAACATTGCTACCTTTAACATAACCGCAACATGTTTCACACTCCACTAAGTCCCTGCTACCCCACCATTTGCGGATAATCCCCCATCACTCCCCCACCCGAAGACCCTTTCCCCGCTGCCCGAATATACCTCTGCTTCAATTTAGCGCCTTCACCCTAAGTCCCTAATTGCATTCAAATGCCCAATCCTCCTGCCTTACCGCAGTCATTACTACATCTTTGCCCTACCAGCCCTCCCATAGCCCCACACATACATTAAGGACCCTTCTTTGCATTTCCATTTATATCCTGACTTCTTAATGGGTAAATTTCCGCCACTCCCCACACCTTACTATAAATCAGTGTATTTACCACCACAACTTTGATGCAAGTCATTACATCCACGGCCCTTTAGACTCCTCAAGGCCTATCAAGCTTGTCTTACCATTTTCTGAATTAACCTCTGCTCTCCTGTGCATCTGCAAAAATAAAATCACAAATCTTTAGCCTATCTAGGTATAACCAAAAACTCCTCCCCAAGGTCCTCCTACCCAGCCCCTACCTCCAAAACCGTGATTTCGCTTATTGAAACTCTCTCCCTGTTGCATCCCAAAAATCTCAATTTCCCTCCCTCTTTCTTAAATCTTCAATCTCATTAAGTAAACGTTGTATCATCTACATAACCAACAATATTCCCACAATATCCTCACTCTCCCCAAACCTTCCCATTCTCCATCAACCAGTACATAGAAAGGGATTCTGCATACATGCAAAGAGTATTGGGGATGAGAGTGGACAACCCTGCCTTCAAACCCTTCCCAAGGCTTACTGAACTAACCCACCAACCTTCCCATTTACCTGTAACTTCAGTGATGCATTCTCATACAAAGTCCTCACCCATCCAACCACCCTCTCTCAAAAAACCATTCACCATACTCTCAATCTAAAAATTCCTATCCACTTAATCCATAAGCTTTCTACAAATCCAGACCTAGAATACCTCCCTTATTTACTACCTCTAAGGAAATCCGAATACGACCATGACCTACCCGCACCATTAATCCTCCCGGGATACAAAACTGTCCCCCATGTATCACCGACCCATGACTTCTTCAGTTTTTACCCAATTTTTGCAACAAACCTTGTAATCAGGCACATCAAAGTATTGCACGGTAAGCACTCTACTCTCTACCCCCCCCCCTTCTTTGGCACCAAATACTTTGACTCCCGTACTTTTGCGATATACCCACTCCCACTAGTTAACATATGGCCTATAGCCTAAACAAAAACATGCCTAATAACCCCCAATGTGCTCTATAAAAATCATTTGGTTCTACCGTATATCCTGGTGTTCTCCGGTACTCATCCCGAAAACTGCCCTTCTTCACCTCAACTCACTTTTATATCAAACCTCCAACCCCACTCTATCCTGATCACTTTTAAAACGTATGGAACCCCTTCAAAAATACCTCCCCGGACCCCCTTCCCTCCAAACTCCATTTCTCTCTTAACCAACTATCAGCATAGAGACTACATACTTTCCGTATTGGATAGGGACTCGACCACTGGTACCTCCCACCGCAGGGCTTTCGCTATTGTTAGAATGGTGGTGACCCTCTGTCGGTCCCGAAATTTACGTAAAACATTACCAGTGGTGTATACCCCACAAAACATCCTCTAACCGCCCTAACCCTAATTGCATCAAACCTATCATTGTGTAATTCGCTATTCTACTCCGCAGTCTGTCCATATCATCCCTCTACCACCTCCCCAACATAACATCTTGCAATGTCCCTCCAGATAATTTTGCACCCAAAACGCCACTCGCCTCCTCTCGTCCCTAGCCTTATAAATAATTGGCTATTCAGGGTTTTGCCTGCATTTCACCAATCTAACAGATCTATCTCTAGTGGACCGGTGCTTTATAGTGGTGTGAATTATCTGGTGGCGAATGTTGGAACAGGAGTAGGTGGAGGCAGTGGAGTGTAGAGACGAAAGCAATGTGCAGTGTGACTTTATTGCAGAGAATCAGTGGCTTGGAGATTAGAAGGTGCGGATTTTCTTAAGAGTATTGTAATGATAATCTACATTACGAACCTATCTATGCACTCAACAGTGGGAGACGCTACCAAGGTCTTTACCTTTTTAATTGAAATACAATCTATACTACAACAAACAACAACTCTACTTACTACGACTACTTTTATTAACACTTGCTTCAAGCCCCGTTCTGTCTCTTGTGCCATATAATATTTCCCAGGAAAGAATCTCAGGAAGAACTAAAGGAGCCATAAAGGAAATTGAAAAAAAAAACTTTTTTTCTATGCCCAAAATTTAAGGATTAATAACAACTTCTAGTATTGCGGCCTCCTTACTCCAAGAAATGAGAAAAGATACTAAAGTCCAATACGGACTCAGTGTTCAGCGAGCGTTACCCAGATAAGGTTCAGCAATCTAAATGAATTTTTATGACCGAATCCAGAAAGTGGATCATCTCAAAATTCTCTGATATTATCCCAACACCAAAAGACTTTGCAAAAGGCAATTAAATGATATGCCATGCACTCTACCGCAGGTTTCCAGGACTCATGGACTCCGTGTTCATCAAGAATGCAAGAAGTCTGTGTCACATGCCTTCAGCATTCTAGAATTGGAGAGGGAGCCATGGACACAAGGGTCATCCCACACTCATTGAAAATACTACATACATAGCCCCCACTTTACAAAGGTGCCATTAAAAAAATTGCAAAGAAACTACAGACGGATTGTACTAACATCTATCTCTAAAAATCATTGAAAGGGTTCTATGAAGCAAGATCGCCAACCACCTTAGTTAACCCCTTTGTTACACAACCAGGGCAACAAGGGTTTAGCAGCTGGTGCTCTGCCTGTCCCCACTATGGCCACTATGACAAGGTCATGGATGCTAAGAGGATTAAACAAAATGCAGATGTAGTGATTACACAGAATTTGCAAAAGCCCTTCAACAACTGCGACCCGGTGTTAATAGCACACAAAATGGCCCCTGTTTAAAGGGAATAACAAGGAAAAGAAGGTATATGGATCTATAACTACCTAAATAGAAACACAAAAAAGGAATAGAATACAGAGTAAAGTCGAGGCGCTACGGTGGAAAGCTCTGTTCCACAGCACAATACTCGCTCCCTTTGTTCTCATCCTATATTCTGAATACACAGAGATGTAAGCCATAGCTACGTGTCTTTCCTTGTGGATGATACAGACTTGCCTTGTGAGTGACATCATCGAAGACACCGCAAGATCCCAAGCAGACATCAACCAAATTCTTCAAAACAATTTGAAGTTCAGTGATGAGAAAGATAACTTACTCTGATATGGGAATACTTGAGGAAATTAAAGCCTGTTTCAGGGTATACAACAAATGTTCTAACCATAAAACAGAGCGAAAAATATAATGTGTGAAAACCTGGAAAGTGATGATGTCAGTGGATCTCGCCTTCAAATTAACACAACAAATTTATCTTACCGCATTGCTAGAATTAAATGATGGGATGGTAATGAGAACCTTCATACTAGGGGCGCCAAGCCCATGATGATTCTCTTTCAAATTGCTTGTTGTCTTAGGTTGGAATATTGCTGTACACTAACTGTCCCTTCAAGGCAGGCGAAATTGCTGACCTGGAGATTATACAAAGAAACTTTCACGGCCACCATAAGTACGATAACGCATTAAAATTACTGTGGAACGGTTGAAGTCCTGATTATGTATTCCTGGAACGAGGCGAGAGAAATACATGATAATATTACACTTGGGAATATCCTAGAGGGATTAGCACCAAATTTGCCACACGAAATTCAATCCTATGAAGCAAAGACTGGGCAGGAGGATGCAACATTCTTCCCGCGAAAAGCAGGGGGCCACGAGTACAATGAGAGATAACACCAAGAAACTGTCAGGGGCCCAAGATGTTCAACTGCCTCCAAAAATAAGGAGGATTACCAAAGGACCCCTGGTTGTCTTCAAGAAGGCACTGGACAGCAACTAAAGTCAGTAATGACCTGGTCGGGCGTGTGATTCGTACATCGGGCTTGCGTGCGGCCGCTGTAACAGCCTGGTTGAGTCAGACATGATCCATCACAAGGCCTGTCTCAGCCTGGAGCGGGGGCGTTGACCCCCGAAACCCTGTCCAGGTATCCTTTCCAACGCCACTGCTACTTCCATTATCCATTGCCTCAACCCACTACTTCTGCACTTCCTTTCTTCTTAGTCTCTTTGTCCGTTCCTGTTCTCCTCTTATATATAATGGCTCTTCCTTTCGATGTGTTAGTGTTGTAGTTATGGGCCAAGCAGGATCCGAAACTTCGTCATAAGCTTATTTCTCCTATGTGTGGGTTATTTGTGTCATATAAGCGCAATTTCCGAATACTCAAATTTATTCAATGGAGAACGTTGAAAGGGATTGGGGAGTAAGAATGAGAAAAACGGACAGAGGGAAATGATGTTTTCATGAAAAATCAGCTAACACAGACTAAATCAAAGGTCCAGCTTGATAAAAAGTTAATGATATAAAGAGAATCTAAGGAATAATAAGGTGCTAGGATCAAAAAGTGGATGGCGGGAAATTACTTAAAACATGATGAAAGAGGCGAGCAAAAAGCATTTAACTGTGTCCCATGAGAGTCGCAGCGAGACCTCCCAGGAAATATGATGGGCATTATAATTTATTAAATATAAAAAGACGTGGCGGAAGGTTAATAAGGAAGTGCAGAAGGAATTTGGGAGGGATGAAAGGAGCGTGACGTTGCAAGATAAAAGAGCAGACTGAGTACAACTTTTACGATGTATACGTTTAAAAAAAAAGCCAGAATAAGGGAATATCATTTTGCATAAGATATTCATTCATCATTTTAAAATGTCTCAGTTGTGAATTAGGCTTAAATGCATGCAATAAAAAAAGTCAAAGATAGGGAAGGCCAACTGTGGAATGTAATTTCGGTTTTTGCAAGCAGGATACAAAACAGGGGAACTAGATTGAGGAACATTTCAGCTGCATCGATTTTCTCTCCACAGCATATGCTTATTACACTGCAAAAAAACCTATCAGTAACTAATTAAGATAACGTAACAGGGAAAGCACACGGTGGCTTTGACCAGAACGGTTTAAAAAAGCTGATGTGTAAAATACGCGGTAAGTTAGAAATACGCTTTGTGGCACAACCATAGAAAAAAAGAGGTTGGACAGGGGAAGGTGCTCGAACAGGTGAGGAGGAGGTGGGTCGGTGTCCAATGCAGGTTTTGACTTCATGATAATACCGAAGCATGATGCAAGAGGCGTAGAAGATGTAGAGTAGACATTGGCAGCTACCAAAATAGGTGGGAACATAAAAGGGGTAGTGATATCCTGGGAGGAAGGAATCTGGGTGGGTACAAGGATGGGATAATGGCAGAATGTGCGGGTTGGATTGTTTACCGCAACTATCACAGACACAGGAGAAGGCAAGGCGCGAGACACCAACTTAGGTAAGGTTAAGTATGGGGGCAACAGTAGACTGGTAGGGAGTTTTGGCGACTGGAGAAGTCTTGGGGCTTTGAGGTTTTTGAGGACAAGTGAAGAGCCCAGCCTAAAAGATGGTGGATAAACAAGGGAAATCGAAGAGGACGTGGTAATAAGAATGGGAGAAGGGGGAGGAACGTCAGAGACGAGGATTTCATCAGTGTTGGACAAACAGGTGACTGCGGGGAAGCGCACATGGACCTGTGGATGCTGGGCTTCTTTATATACTTGTCTCATTACAATCCAATAATGACGAACCTTTTATAGTGGTAATAAGATATCTTTTCGTTTTACATTGTATTCCATACTGCACCGTGTAACTTTATTATATGAAGCAACTGTAAAGCGAAAAGAAATCGTATATCCTACTTCTTGTCCAAGAATACCCTCGATCTGGCCAATAGTGCTGATACGGCATGGAAACCACCTTTCATCCTACCCAGTACACCAGAATGATAGCTCCCGAATGAGAGGGCTCAGCCAACAAGGCGAATTACCAGAAACGCCGGGAGTCGAAACCTTTGGCTGCCACCTCCAGGAGACGATAGGCAGCCTCCAAGAATACTTCCGTCATATACAGACATGCGAGGTCGCCCACAGAGGCCTAAGAGAGCAGCCTCGCTTTCATTCTAATTCCTAAAGCAAATTCATACCATCGTACTATCACCTTACCCCACTACCTAGGAGATGACATTCACAAGTGGGAAATATTTCAAAGCATGAGAACGAATGGTGAGAGTAACGGACGAGATGAGGGATGTTTAGTTTAGACCGAAGAGACAAGAAATCTAATTCCTAGGATCAAGAACTCCTTCGTCAAGCCAAAAGACATTCCTCCCTTCACCCTTTAAAGGATCTCCTGAGATATAGAGATTTTTTCTGTTGTTTTCTTGTTGTTTAACTTTGATTTATTGGTTTATTCCATTTCTCATATTTTGTCTCGTGTATAATTTCTATGTCATGATTTGACACTTATCATTAATTTCTTGCTTTGAAAGTTTATGATAATTTTGTTATCCTTTAATAACACACTGTGTTTTATATATTTCCTACTATTTATTTTTTTCATTTGGATTTCGTAACTAATTATGGGGGGGTTAAAAACATTTAAATAACTAAGGGTCTATGGTAAACAAATAATCTTGCCTATAATGTATAAAACGTTTTTTTTAGCAGACACATCACTACTTGTGGTCTTTGCTAGGTCAAAGTATAACTCATAGAGTAATAATTAGATGCATCTTTTCAGTGAAGTTCTCAGGATACAACGTAGAGTAAAATTAATCAAAATATTAATTATAACACCTTTACAAATTACACATATTAACACATCATCATAGTGCTCCTGTTGACTTATTTCTGCTTTAAAACATAAACATAACTTCAAAGAAAGATATAAAGTATCATCAGGTGCTTCTTAAGAATCCATACACGACTATGGGAAGCGGTCGGAAATTTTATACCTGCATCCCAGTAACAAAACGCAATTTGCCACCAAAGCTCTTGGAACCTAGTGTACTGGCACACAGCAGCAACTCTCAAAGATATGAATGGCTCAAACATCCACTTACCGGCAGACTTAATTAAGGAATGATAGGTGAATGTAATGCGTTCCAGCCAAATATGTGTGTGTGTGTGTGTGTGTGTGTGTGTGGTGTGAGAGGTGAGAGAGAAGTGACGAGAGAGAGAGAGAGAGAGAGAGAAGTGAGAGGAGAGAGAGAGAGAGAGAGCGGGAGACAGAAAGAGAGTGAGTTAGTGAGAGAGAGAGGGGGTGGATGGAGGGGAGGGTAGGACTCTGTGGAATCAATGTTCTCCCATAAAACCCTCAGTAAATCACAACGGCATGCCTTCCAATTAACCAGCAATAAATACAATTTATAATTACGTATTCAAATCCATCTATGCGTATCAATTTTAGTACTGTAAATAATTAATATTAATTTCCACTATTTACGTTTAAACATGTTTTATATAATTCATATTACACAAAAGTACATAATTCTTGACATAAACGTGTTAATACACATATGACAACTTTAAAGACTGAAAAATTACTTGTCTAGCCATTGTCCAACAGGAAGATTGTTTTTCCATGGCACCATTACCCTCCAGTAGGTGATTATCAGGATTCATGCAAGGTTTGTACCCGAAAACACTGTCCTAACGTTCCATACACATGTGATGAAAGCCTCGATGATAAGCTCATAATTATTTTTATGAAGAATTATGCTTGTGGTCTTCCTAAATAACCTCCAGCCCATATTTCGTACAACGACTGACTGACTTTGGTCCCCCGGGTGTTGTTCATGGTCGGGTATTTTCCAGTTGGTGAAAATACCGGTGTTATTTGCACCAGTTGGTGAAAATACTACTTAAAGACATGAAGCCTAAGAAAGACTGTTATAGTAAACTATACGTTTCTCTGGTTGACACGAGGAACCTAAAATATACGCGCATTAGATGAAATAGCCACAGTAGTTATAAGAGAGCTTTCTCTGAATCATTAACCGTAATCAAAATTCGTTAAATTTATAATAGTCCGTGCGAAGAGTGTAATTAAAATATTTCTTATTAAAATATTGTAGATGATTCTCGAATGGCAGATCATTAATATGTAGAATTTTTTATATCCTTAAATTTTATATATATATATGTACAATCAAACTAAATACTGAAGAGGAAAACAACAATGGTGTTCAGTTCCTGAAAACAAATATGTAATATACTCCAAATTACCATATCGATGCACATATGCACGTATGTAAATATACATATATAAAAATATAGAGAAAGTCTGAAATTACAGAATAGTGAAATATGAGAGAAAGTAAAGACAAATTTTTAATAGGTCTAATAAGAAAAAAATTAACACGACTGGATAGTACCTTGAGTATCAAAAATGTGCGGATAAGTCATGTTTATCACTTTTTAGTGAGTTCAATTCAGCAATAACATATCGTGCATATTTGTGCGAAATGTTTTCTAGTGCGCTGCAGATTAGCAAAGTTGCTGACACAGACTACCGAGTTATATTCAGGCACACCAGTGTCTCATGCAAAAAAAAAATCACAAAACTGTGATGTGACATTACTAACTGTAGAAAAAGCAATGTCAGACTCACTTGAAAATGACGAAAGTATTACGCTTCTTAACTCTCAGTACCTCATTCATGATGGACTTCGGTGTCATCCAACTAGATCACCCCGCGAACATATCAACCGCGTTTCTGCAGAAAGATTGGCAATTATGCGACAGGAAACGTAAGTCTAGTTCGCTGCGGCTGGCCCTGGATCAAAGTGCCTAGGTCCATGAAGATGATTCTTTAGTCTTGTCGTTCCCCCGTCCATAATGAGTAAATTCATCGTTTTTGGCTTTTTGCAAATCATAAGTCACGCCTTCTCTCGATGTCTTGAGATGTAACTGACGAGTTAGCGTTTGTTAACTGATTTATATCGAATTTGAATAGGCTAGCTTTCTAAACAAATTGTACATTAATCTAATCTACCAATTTTAGGATCTAAAACTGTCTTAATCTTATCAATGGTTAGTTACTACCTTCCTAGAAAAGGAAAATACTTAGTTGTACAGTTGTAACTGTGTGTTAAGGGCTCGTAAAGGCTTATAAACTATGAAACGTTCGTGGATAGGTTTTCACAATATAGAAGCATAGAAAACGCACGGAATCTTGTTTATGCTTTCAAAACGTGACATGGACAACTATAAAGTATAGCTGGTTTAATTGTTAGTTGTTGTTGTTCGTAAATTTATTGAATAGAAAACAACGAGAGTATACCATACTATCACATTCACACAGAGAAATTATAGCTTCTAAAAGGTAAAAAAAGTTGAATGGAGCGTCTGCCACTTTCATGGTTCTCAATTTTGCTAAGGTATTATGAGAGATTTACAAAGTTGTGCAAGAAGAAATGGTGTGGGCGATTGCATATACCTGACATTTAGAAAGGTTGATAGGGTTCCCATGAAATAATTATTTGGAAACTAAAAAATATGTGGAGTTAATGATAAATAATCACATTGGATGAAAAGACTTTTTAGGAGGGTGCTAGCGAAAATCTTTTTTGATAATTTTGGTCCAAAATCAATGATTTTTTTTACAGTGATTTAAGCAGCATTTGAAACCAACACACTATGTGACGTTTACCCTTAAAGACAGAAAAAAATAACTGTGCCCTATTCTATGGGCATTAAAACCACTCCTTTTCTACACATTACTGGTAAGACTGGATATTGATCAAGTTGGAATCAGATGAAAGATAAGGTCTAGTTAATAGTGGTACTAACCCCCGTTTGAGCAAAAATGTCAATTGATAGCATAATAAAAAAAGTTGAATTTTATTATTTTTTAAGATTTTTTGTTTTTTATTTTTTTTGGAGGAGGATGAGAAAAAAAAATCACTAAAAAACAAAGCGGTAAAAAATCTCGCAAATCGACCTTTCATGCTAGTAGAAACCACATTACTCAATAATATGTGCAAAAATCGGTACATCCTATAAAACACTTTTCTCTAAATAATGGAAAATATTGATAAATATATTATTCTATGAAAATTATACATATATTATGATTTCTGTAAAAAATTACGGTCATGGCGGCCACATTTCAGTGAGTTGTCGCATCCAATAAATGTTGGATCAGCCCTATGGTGATGAGTTATTATCTCTTCCTGAATTTGAATGGAGTCCTCAGAGAAAGTTACAATGAGTGTATTTAGTGATAAACAATCCTAAAAATCGTAATTTTTTAGGGATAAAAAAAAAACACGAATTGCCCCATGTCATGTCTTTTTGATTGACAGCATGAACAAAAAAAAAAAATCATTTTTTGGAAACACATACTTAGAAATATCATAGAAACAGCTAATTACTTCAACGTGCTGTCAGAATTATTTGACTATTTCGATAGGAAAACATTTTTTCATAATTTTTAAATTTTCCTTTTTTATCACTCCTCAAAAAAACGCAGCCTCCTTTAAGGGAGGAAAAATGCATACAGTTATAAAAGGAAATAATGACTAATAGTGATTCTAATATATATAAAAAAATGACATTTACAAAAGGAATAAGAAATGAACAAATATGTTTCCAGAGCCTACAAAAATGTAAGATTAATGATGCAATCAATGTAATCCTTCAACAGGTTCTGGATATTTTGAACACGTGGAATTTGATGTTGCTAAATTCCATGTAATAGAAAATGGCAGAAAGTGAAAGGAAGCCACCAGGAAGAATATAACCCGAAAGGCCAATGCAGAAAGTATGAGATCTGGAGAAAGAAATTTGGGAGTTTATCAGTGTTGCTTATTCCACACTGCAAACTATGCATGGTTTTAAAATATATGGAGGAGAAAAATGTAAAGTTGAACATAAATATATATTAGACCAAAATTGTAATATGCAGCGGTTGTCTGTGAGCCACCATTAGGAAGAAATACACAATAAAGTTAAAAAAAAAAACGTTTAAAGAAGGATTACATAATGCTGTCAAATTTGTTGCAGTTATGTGAACTATGTGAACGAATTAAAACATTAATGTTTCCATTGTGATTGATAAGAGGTCGAGAGGGAAACCAAATGGTTTCCAATTTACATGGGCTTGGTAAAGATTGATAAAAAGATTTCCTTGTAGCTGCAACAAGGGGACAACCGCGGCAAAATTTGCAAAAAGCGGAAAGCAAAATTTTTCCTGTGAAAATTAAAAAAAAAATACTTATATGATATTTAGGACAGCATTATTGAAGGGTGAAACGACGAGCATAGCCTCTGCTCCTGCAGTTTCAAGCACACTGTGACACAATTATATTCGTGATGCTTTGGCACCACAGGCTTAAAGCGTTGTCCGAACTTTTCGTGTCATAGGACGGTGTTAGTGCGCATTCGGCAGTAATTCGCGTGGACACACGTAAAAAAGTCATACCACAAACCGTAAGACGAAGGTAAACAAGGCAGTCGGAATGAGGTGACGTCAAGAGTTTCCTTTTCGAATGTAGCAGTAGTTGGTGTGGGCGTAGACTGGCGGGTATTGGGTGTTGTCTGGAGTAACTGCTTTATACCAGTTCAGCCTTGTGGACAAGAGTAATATCAAAATTTTAGAAATTAATTGGAATAAAATGCAGAGTGAAAAAAAAAGGTTTTTTTAATATTTTATTGGGCTTTTTTGTCAACAGTTTGAGAAGAGTGGATAATTCAGTGTATGCGTAATCTACAATGAATGCGATCATAATTTTTAGTTTGAGGACTGTGACTGTAGGAATATAAGCTTCTGAAATGTACATCCCCCAGGCGTATTTATGCTCAATTAATGTAGGCCATATGGTTAGCTGTCATCCTTTTTTATTAGTGTGTGTGCCTTTAGCTGCATGTGAGTGATACACTCTATCATTCCTTTGTGAACGAGGGTAAAGTTAGGCTGACTGGATGCGACCCGGACAGTAGAGAAACTGTTAGGTGATGTTTTTCTTGCTACAAGGCAGTGTTCGTAAAAGTATCCATAGGTGTTTAACAACTCCAAAAAGCATACGAGACAGTACAAAACAGTGTGTAAAAACAATCATAGGACCATAAATGCAATCATAGGACAAAGGAAGATTCACAGCAGAAGTAGGGCTAAACCAGAGCTCACAGCTTCTATGTATGTACTCAGATCCGCAGACAGCCTCTTCTACACACACAAATACACACACACACACCCACACACAAACCCAACCCACACAACAACACACACACACACCCACACACACACACACCACACACACACACACACACACCACCTAGAAGGAAAGATAGGTCCCAAACCCAGTATAAAAGCTAGGGTGGAATAAATGATACAAAACTTCTGAAAGTGATGGTTTATGAGGGAGAGCATACTGTAGGTAGAGCATTTCGGCCCGGAGCTACACATAAACCCACAAAAACCGATTGCAGGAAACGCAGAGGCTGATAAATTTATAGGCATGTGTTTAGGAGTGCCTTTCAACAAGAAAGCACTTCAGGACCTTACTACACGCTATTGCCAAAGCGAACTTGGGAGTAATTCGGTGTAGTAAAAACCCAGATCGTTAAAGGCATGTAAGGCTGAGAAAAAGTGCAAAGGTTGGCAATAAAGCTAGTCCAAGAAGTGTGGGGTATGGAACTACGAAGACAGATTTGAAGAGTAAAACTTGGAGAACCTAAAGAACAAATGGACGACAAATATGATTGTGACGTGTAGAAGAGGAACTGAACAGAGTGGGCAGGGAGAGTCAATTTGAGAGCAGATGTAGGTTCCACAGGTCACAGCTGCTGAAAGATACAAGCAAATATAAGTAACAGGGATATCAGGAAATTCTTTCTTTAAACCTTAGAGTGGTCAGGTAAGTAGAACGACTTCGACAGGATAGTGGTAAAAAGAAATCGAATTACGACCTTAAAGGTATGATGAGAGTTCACGTAGCCAGGAGCGCGTTTTTGAAAACCATTAGCGGTTTGCAGGGTGTGAGAGCCAGGAGAAGAGATTAATCCCCTGCAACCTATTTTAGGTGAGGGACAATTGGTGAGTAAGCACCACACACACACCCAACCCCACACACACACACACGAACACAACACACACACCACACCCACACACACACACACACCACACACACAATTCCACACGGTCCATGCAGGAACCCCCCAAATCACAAACCCCCAGAAATACAGTGTTGGAGAGGAAATTGAAGATATGAAACACCAACGCTGATGGTATAATGAATACGGGGGACCAAAGATACAACTCATCAAAGGAATAGGATCTTGGTGTTTATTTAATACCGTTCACAATCTCCTAAAGGCCCCACCAAGCAAATAACTGGCTGCAGCATATGAGCCGACTAGTGAACTTAAGAACAGCATTCCTTAGTTTCAGTAAGGCGTCGTTCTGACCCTCTATGCCGCATATTTCTAGGCTATATTGGACTATGCAGCTTCAGTTTGGATATCTCACCTTGACAAAACACGTCAGGAAACTAGAGAAAATGGAAAGGTTGCAACGAAATAGGTCACGAGTTTAACGGGTGTGTCTTACGAGGGAGGTTAAGAGAACTCGACCTGACGGACACTGGAGGACAGGAGGGGACAGGGGAAGGCGTGCTTAAACGAAGTATAAAATTCTGAGAGGACTCGACAAGGTTAAAAAAGTGGAAGACGGATGGTCCAGAGATAGATACAGAACAAAGAGCGTCCCAATGGAAGTTGAAGGCTCAGATGAGTCACAGGTATGTTAGGAAGTAATTATTCAGCCATAAGTGTTGCCAGGAAGGGAATAGTCTAGAAAGGTGAAGGAAGTGGTGAGAGGAACCATGCATAGGCTTTAAGAAGAAGGTATGATACAGCTCTGGGCAGGAAGTAGAACAAAGTAGCGATCAGTTGAAGAGGCGAGGCCAGGAACTATGAATCGATCCCTGCAAACACAATTGTGAGTACAAGTAGGTGAGTATAAAACACACACCCACCACACATCCACACACATACACACACCACAACACACAACAACACACACACACACACACACACACACACACACACACACCACACACACACACTTACACACACACACAACACACACACCCCACACAAACACACCATACTTCCCAGATTAGCTAATAGAAAAATGGAAGTCATGGTTCATGATATTAAAGTCAGAAAAAATATGAATGTATTAAATTAAGGAAAATTTGTCAGAATTCAACACAAAAAAAAAAAAAAGACGCCACAGTTATACCACAGGGAATAAATAGATCCTCAGGATACGCGAAAAAAAAAATTCGTTAATGTAGTGATTAATGATATCTGTAGTATTATTTGAAGAACAAATGAACATTACGTGAGCAACGGCGTGGAGGGTGATTAGTGGAAATGTTTTAGGTGGAAGGTAAAGAACAATAATGCATCTAATACCGTGACTGGAACAATACACAAATAACCCGCACCAGAGGGGAGCCGAGGTTACCACCACGTTTTGGTCCGATTTAGGACCATTTACAAAATTCACTGACTTTGAAAATGGCCAAAGTTGGACTAAAACGCCGTCGTAAGCTGCTCTCCTTGTGCGGGATGTGTAAAGGTGGAACGGTGTGCAACACACACAGAAGATAAAAAACATGAGGAGTAATAAGAGTATTATCTGAAGATGTAGATGGGACAAGAGGTGAAAGTGAAAGTTGAGCAACAAATGAATGTGTATAAGGTGGAAAACAGGGTGTGAAGGTGAGCACCAGGTGAACGTGAATGAAGCGAAGCGTTGCACGAAACATAATAGTGACAGTCAACTCGGGTTGAAAATATGTGATCATGTGTAAGTGAAGGTGTGAGGAGAATTTAGATGAAAGTGTAAATAACGGGTGTTATATAACAACATTTGAAGATGTTAGACGAACTACAGAAGTGTAAACTGAAATACAATTTTGTGTAAAATAAACTATAACTGAAGGAGAAGCTGTAGAAGGAGTGTTGTGATTCCTCTTAAGAAAAATAAGATTAAAAACATGATTAAAAGCGTTTCGGAAGCATTTTGTAAGAAAACTGATATAAAAGACCATTTATTCCATGAGTTGAATCAGGAGACTTCAGAATTTTGACCGTGGAATCCCAACATTGTAGACCGTGAAGACCATTTATCATGAGTTGAATCAGGGATATCATAATTTTGATCGTTGGAATCCCACAGTGTCGACGTGAGACCATGTATCCATGAGTGAATCAGGAGGACATCAGAAGTTTTGACGTGGATCCCACAAGTGTGACGTGAAGACCATTTATCCATGAGTTGAATCAGGCAAACATCAGAATATTTGACGTGAGTCCACAATGCGAGAGCTTTGTCAGCCTTTCAAAACAGTACATGGACACCAGGAGGATATATATAGGCTAGAGTGAGGTGCATTCTAGGGGTGAACAAATTAAATTGCACATGGAGTAAATGGATAAAGTAATGCATAGTAATTGTTCTACCTATTATATTACACTAATACTATCACCTGCAATATTTATTACTACCTACTACTATATCACCTATACAATCACACCTCACGCTAAGCTTATATTACCATCTGTGTCAATGTACTGTTTGTAACGGCTTGACAAAGCTCCTGGACGAGCGAAACAATAAAATGTCACAATAAAATGTCACAGTAAAAATTGCCACAATAAAAAATGATCACATTAGTTGATTCGTGTCCTTTTACTTTACTTATTGTCGGTAATTCTATCAAAATATATACTAATGACCGAGAGTTAGAAACAGATTTGCCTCAGTCTTCAAACTTGTCACAGTAAAGAAACACAAGATCAGTACAGTAACATACAAGTACAGTACAGCACCGTAAGCACACATCAGTACAGTAAACACAAAATGTCAGTAAAGTACAAAAAAGACCAGTACCAGTAACATGAAGCTCATACAGTACAGCTAGCACAGAAGATCATTACAGTAGTAACAAAGAAGATTCAGTACAGTTTACCAAAAGACCAGTAAAGGTAACATAGAAGAGAAGTATCTGTACAGAGCACGAAGATCAGTACAGTGTAACACAGAGCTCAGTACAGTAACACAAAACCACCAGCTACAGTAACATAGAAGATCAGTACTGTACAGTAGCTCACGAAGATCAGTACAGTAGTTAAACGAAGATCAGTCAGTAAGACAGAAGATCAGAGTACAGTACAGTAACACAGAAGAGTACAATACAGAAGAGTAGCTAAGAAACACAGAAGAGTACCGTACAGTTAACACAGAGAGTTAGCTCAGAAACACAGAAGCAGTACAGTACAGTAACACGAAGAGTACCAAGTCAGTAAAAACACCACCGTGGTACTGTCAGGGGAGGCTCGGAGTGGGACTAACATCACCGTGGCTACTGTCAGGGAGACTAGAATGGGAAGAACATCCCGTGGCTAATGTCAGGGAGGGAGGAGCGGGAATAACATCACCGTGGTTACAGTCAGGGAAAACTGGAGTGGGAATAAAACACACCGTGGCTACCTGTCACGGAGGTTGGGTGGGAGGAGAGTAAATTCACCGTGGCTACTGTCAGGAGGCGGAGTGGGAATAACGCACCGTGGCTCAGTGTCAATGAGGATGGAGTGCGGAATAACATCACCGTGGCTACTGTCAGGGAGGGCTGGAGTGGGCAATAACGCCTCGTTGGTACTGTCAGAGGTGGAGTGGGAATAAGACACAATAGCTACTGTTGAGGTCGACGTTTTGATCCAAATAATGAATAGTAAATTACATAATAATAACATTAAAAAATTATTTGCGACACTGTCAGCCTCAGTGTTATCTCTGTGTTACCAGGACACTTCCACGTGGAGGCCAGTGGTTTCGTCTTGAAGGTACCCCACCCTCTCCTTTCCCAAGGTTCATGTGCCAGGAATCCATCCGTGGGCCTCACCAGGATGTCTCCCTTTCTCAGTTCCCTAAGGTCAGCTCGCCTCTCTCTCTCTCTACTCCTCTTGACTTCCAGGCCTCAGCTCCTTCAACCAGGTTCATGTGTCCAGGAAATCTCATACTTTCGCTCCGGATGTCTCCCTTCACCCATTTACTCTAGTGTCAGCCTCAACAAAACATTCCCCAAGTTTGAATCCAGGAATCCATCCGTTTCGCTCCGGCTGTCTTCCTCTTCCCCCTCTTAAAATAAGGTCGAACGGTGCATTCCTCCGGATCAGATGTATCCAGGGAGTCTGCTTGTGGGCCCACTGTGTGGACTCCCTTCCCACTTTCCTCAGAGTCAGCGGTATTCTTTGCTTGTCCTCTAGGATCATGTATCCTGGAATCCATCGTCTACCGCGGATCGTTCTCCCCTTACCACCTTACCCAAGGTCAGCCTCAACTTCATGTATTCTTTGCCTTCACCAGGTTCATGTATCCAGGAATCCATTACCGCATCGCTCCGGATGTCTCCCATTCCCCACTTACACAAGGTCAGCCTCAACTGCATGTATTCATGCCTTCCCAAGGTTCTAGTATCCAGGAACTCCATCGCTCCCTCCGGATGTCTCCCTTCCCCGCACTTCCACAAGTCAGCCTCAACTGCATGTATTCATTGCCTTTCCCCGCAGTTAATGTATCCAGGAATCCATCGCTCGAGCCCGCAAGTCACCCCTTCCCCACTTAAACAAGGTCAGCCTCAACCACACCTTCACCAAGTTTATGAGCAAGGAATCATCCGCTCGCTAACCGGATGTCCTACCCCTTCCCACTTACCTAAGGTGGCGGCTGCCATCCCCGGTTCAAGTGTCTCCAGGAGTCTAATTGTGTCACCTGAGTCGATCTCTCTTCCCCACTTCCTCAGAGTCAGCGAGTATTATTGCTTTCCTTAGGATCATTATGCCAGGAATCCAATTCCGCTCTACCGCCGGATGTCTCCCTTCCCCACTTACCCAAGGTCAGCCTCAACTGCTTGTATTCATGCCTCTCACCAGGTTCAAGTATCCAGGACTCCATCCGCTCGCTCCCGGATGTCTCCCCTTCCCCATTTACACAAGGTCAGCCTCAACCACAACCTTCCCCAAGTTTATGAATCCAGGAATCCATCCGCTCGCTCCGGATGTCTTCCGTTCCCCACTTACCTAAGGTCGGCGGTGCCTTCCCCGGATCAGTGTCTCCAGGAGTCTACTTGTGTCACCTGAGTGGACTCCCTTCCCCACTTCCCCAGAGTCAGCGGTGCCTTCCCCGGATCAGTGTCTCCAGGAGTCCACTATGTCACCTCAGGTGGACTCCCTTCCCCACTTCCCCAGAGTCAGCGGTTGCCACCTTCAGTGACCTCGCTGCATGGAAACTTGGTCTTGTCTAGCTGGTCTACGGTAGAGACTGTCCAGGTGGTGGAATTACTGGAGGTGACACACACAGAAAACTGCGTCCAGTAATTACACCCACCAAGACAGCCGCGACCGTAGGTCAGCTAGACGCCACCAAGCTGCCTCACAGTTCCGCCACCTCCGAGAGGCTAATTATCATAAATTTTGGAAATCCTTTTATATTACACTATGAATTTAGTCTAAGTACGAGATTTTCTTGTTTATTTATCAGTTTAAAAGTATTTGTAAGTGTTTTATTTTACGTAGATGAATGTCCAAGTGTTGAAGAACTTTTCCACCTCCATCAAAACTGTATTAAATATTACACTGTTTTCATTTTTATTTATTTATTGGTCATTTTCATATGACATTGAAAGACTAACAAGCGCACAAACATACACATATATATGTATTTTTACATACATTTATACGCTAGTTTACGGTATTTTGACGACATTCTTCGTGAAACATGTAAATATATAAAGACGCGACACGTTTGTGACACTAGTGGAGGACTTGAGTTATCTTTAATTACTGATGTAAAGTATTAGGACGAGTTTCCCTTAAAAATTAACTCCGCCATTAACCAAGAGTTACCTCTTCTTCTTCTTCTTCTTCTACTGCTGCTATACTACTATTCTACTAAATACTCTACTACTCACACCACCCCACTACCACCACCACCACCACCACCCCACCACCATCACCACCACCAACCCCACCACCACCACCACCAACCACCCACCACCACCACCACCACCACCACCACCACCAACCACCACCACCACCACCCCACCACCACCACCACCACCACCACCACCACACACCACCACCACCACCCACCACCCACCACCCCCACCACCATCCACCACCACCCACCACCACCACCACCACCACCCCAACCACCACCACCACCACCACCACCACCCCACCACCACCACCACCACCACCACCACCACCACCACCCCACACCCACCACCACCACCACCACCACCACCACCACCACCAAACCACCACCACCACCACCACCACCCCCACCACACCCACCACCACCACCACCCACCACCCACCACCTCACCACCACCACCACCACACCACCACCACCACCACCACCACCACACACCACCAACCACCACCACCCAACCCACCACCACCCCACCACCACCACCACCACCACCACCACCACCACCCACCACCACCACCCCCACCACCACCACCACCACCACCACCACCACCACCACCACCACTCCACCACCCCACCACCACACCACTCACCACCACCACCACCACCACCCACACCACCCACCCACCACACCACCAAACCACCACCACCACCATCACACCACCACCACCACCACCACCACCACCCACCACACCACACCACCACCACCACCACCACCACCACCACCACCACCACCACCACCACCACACCACCACCACCACCACCACCACCACCACACCACCACACACCACCACCACCCCACACAACCCCCACCACCACCCACCACCACCACACCACCACCACCACCACCACCCCCCACCACCACCACCACACACACCACCACCACCACACCACCACCATCACCACCACCACCACCACCACCACACCACCACCACCACCACCACCACCATCACCACCCACCACCACACCACCATCCACCACCACACCACCACCACCACCCACACACACCACCACCACCCACCACCACCACC
>NC_069478.1:28757400-28770544 GCF_026875155.1 Cherax quadricarinatus
TGGCAGGGCTGCATCTGCTCTTGTTGCCACCTCCCTAGTTAAGAACGATAATAAATTTGTTGAGTTAGGCATAAGAATTAACAACTGGGCGTCTACAGTGCAAACTGAATTGTTTGCAATCCTAATGGCGCTGAAGCTAACCTATGACACTGAGCTTGGGACTCTATCATCATTACTGATTCTATGTCATCATTGAAGGCTCTTGGCTCATATAATGACCCCAACAACATGCTCATTGGGGAAGCCAGGTATAGATACTCAAAAATTAGGGACAAAGGAATTAATGTACAATTGCTATGGATCCCATCACACATTGGATTACTCCTTCATGATAAAGTTGATATGTTAGCCAAGAAGTAGTATCGAGAAGGAGAATGTAGAATATAACTTTGGTATAACTGTGTCTAGCATTAGGAATAATATTAGGAGAGAAGTAAATAATGAAAATGATTGTTATAGGAATGCAGTTAGAAGCCTGAGTAGATCTATAACCCACTATGATAACATGAACGTAGATAAGTATGTTTATGGAGCAACTTGCAATGTGAACAGATGACTGATGTTGTAGTGGCCAGGCTTAGGCTTGGTTACAAGTACTTCTGGCAGTTTGGGAGACACACAGATGATCAAACTAAATGTAAATTATGTGATCAGGCATATGGTCACTCTCTTGAACACTATGTGCTTAATTGTCCACTCATTGAGGAATACAGAGACAGGGCAGTATAATAACCTATGTGACATGTCAAGATATCTTATTAATGAAATAAGATACCAGATATACTAAGCAAATTTCCTAAATTTGCTTGTAACAGATAAGTGAACTATAGATTGTAGATATAAATCCATATGTATTCCTGTTAAACCCTTTGGGGCCTAGTTCCTAGGTCTTTTGTGTATCCATATGCTCTCGCGCTACCGTCCACAGGATGGATATGGGGTGCACAATAAACTAGCCACTTCGGTGGCAAAATCTAATCTAATCTTACATTTTATGTCTAATATAATACAAATTCACCATCTGAGATCATGCCAGAGTGGGTGGAGCTAATATGATCAAGTAACCAATCAAGCTACCCTGGGTATATTGCATAAAATGGCCGACACCTCCAGCCAACAAAATATTCCATACCCACGCTAATATCAATTATAAGGCTTATTATCTATTCACAATTGATCTATTATGACATAATGCAATATAATAATAGCATATAAACATAAAAAGTACACCTTAAAAAAAAATATTTAGCATAATATGACGCCCCCAAGGAAAAAATTTCTATCGATATTTCCCCTGAAGGTGAAGAGAGGGTCCGACCTCTCTCATCAGTGATGAGAGAAAACGGTATTTACAATGGTTTACTGTAATAAACACCGTAGGTCGCGCAAAAAGTGTAAAAAAAGGCGAATTTTTCGGGGAAAAAAATTGTTTCCGGGCAGCGGGGGTGCCGCGCGCTTCGGCCTATATCTCGAAAGTAACTTATTTACCTATTTAGGGTGAATGCATCCTTATTTATGAATGAATTGACTTGATTTTCACAACAAACATAGGAGAATGATTGATTTACACGACCATACGTACCTTTCTGAACTATCCCAAATATTTTTAGATTTATGTGGGAAACAAGACCGACATCTTCCAATATGACAAAAAAGTTATGAAACTTATTTTTTTTTTAGCATGAAGATAAGGTTTATTTTAGATAAGGTACGTATGCGATGATGGAATTAGAGGTGTTCTATCAGCAGCAAGTGTCAAAACCACTTTTCCAAGTACCACTGAGGACGACTCACCTGCCAAATGCAATTTTTCGTAAATTTTGCATATTTCATTTACTTTTTGGCCGATATGATTGAAACTTCAGCACAGGAGGTTTTATATAAGCTTCTAATAGTACACCAAAAATGAACGTAATCGGTTGAAAAATAAAGAAGTCGATGTGTACACCCGACCGCCAAGTCTGAGCCTAGATACACCAAAAAAGCATTCGCTGCCTGACTACGGTGGAGTGAGGTTGTGCTCAGCACCCCTCTGCTGTTTTTCAGGCGAGCTACCCCAGTACATCAACAACCATTGAGTAGTGTGGACGTGCGCTGCTCATTTTGGGATATCAAAATGGCTGAACATACAGTACGGAGAGTAAATACTATCTGCATAGAGCTGGTTCGTGGTACGTTAAGTGGAGATACGATGAACGTACTTCTCCCTAACATCATCAGGGCCCAACATATGGTATCCCCAACGAGGAATTATATGGCGTCGCTCTTAATGGTTTGACAAGAATCTTCGTGAAATTCTGAGAGCCGGCTTCTACACAAGAATTGTCGAGCAGTAACCAGGAACAACGCATGAGTGTGAATTCAGCGATGGATGTTGTGTTACATGATGTTTCTAAGTACTTCACATGGGTGAAGGTACGGAATGTACCCTTCGAGGCTACGGCGTATGGACTACAGGATTTTTTTCGCAGTTATGGGACAATGCATTCTGCAACCATGGGGGTATGGAGGGATGGCCCCGTATGAAGGAATGCCGGAGGTTCTTACACCCTTAAAATGTCTTTAACAAGGCTATACCATCCTATGTAACGATGACCGGTTTGTAGAACACAGGTTTATGTGTACTATGCGGGTCAGAGAAAAACATGTCGTCTGTGCAGCTCTTATGAGCACATGGCAGCCCAGTGTCCTAGGAGGGGGGCTCCTCGAATTCTGGAAACACCGATTGTGATACAACAGTCGTGTGATTTGGTGCCTGGCTCTGTTGCCTCGGAGGGCCATCTCTGGAGCATGGAGGTCGACCGGGAGGTGGCGGAGGAGGAGACGTGTGTCACTACCCAGGGGAGTCGGGGAGTCGAAGGTGTTATCTGAGGAGTCTTTAGTCCAGGAAGCTTCGACTCAGGAGGGTTTACTGGCAGATGTCATCAAGGATTTTTTGGATGGGGATGAGCCCGGTGCAGAAGGTGTCCTCAGTTTATGTGAAGTTGGAGAGCTGGAGGGACAACAAATTGTGGAGAAAGACTTGAGTAAGAAAAGGCTGGAGCGTGTGGTGGCCGTGGAGGTACACCAGGGGGATTCGTCTGAGGGTGGATGTGTGTAAGTGGAAGTTCTAGAAAAATAACTGCGGCATCAGAGATAGACGGGGTTATTACCCCGGGCAGAGGCCGGGGAAGAAGTCATGGGCAGCGGTTGTGGAGCCGATGCCACATAGTGGTAGAGGTGCGCCTGAGTTGCACAGTGGGAGAGGGAGGGGGAGGTGACTGCACAGGATAACTCGAGTGGTAAGGGAATACGTAATGTGAAAAGTGCAGCGAGTAAATCCCAGCGGCATAGGGGAAAGCCGCCACTTCTATAAGTTTCAGAAGTGTCACGCTTAATGTCAATGGAATTAAGACTGAGGTTAAGAAAGTTTGGTTGGAGTGGTTTTTTACGGCGGTTTGATGTAGATATTTGCTTTTTGCAAGAGCATAATCATGGGGCTGGTTGTGTGTTGCGGTTAAAAGGATATCGGATGTATGTTACCAGTGGTTTGCAATTGAAAGGTGGGGTAGCAGTGGCGATAAAGGAGACCAGCCCTTGCGTGTCATCGGCTGGGAAGAGGGGGGGGGGGGTGGGAGGGTCGTGAGGGTGGATGGTGGTCTGGGGCGAGAGTCGAGCTAGTTTTGTAGGAGTTTACATGCCAGCAACTAGCAATACCAGGGTAAAAGTAGATTTTGTCAGAGAGGTATTGCTGTATCACTTGAGAGGTTTGCCTGCTATAACGTAATAGGTGGTGATTGGAATTGTGTGATTAGGAGTGGTGATGTCAACCGAGGGGGGGCGGGTTGTGTGCTGAGTGTGCTGAGGGATGTATTGCCAGATATTGGGGTTGTTGATGTGGTGGGGAGGGGGGGATACCTAGTGGAGCACACGTTCGTCCGTAGGGGATATGAAGCGTGATTGGACAGAATTTATATTAAGCAGGGTATAGATGTTGTGAGGGTGCAAACCTTCGATGTGGGTTTTCGGATCACAGGGCGGTAATAGCAGATTTGATGTGGAATGGAGTGGTGCGTATTTATTCTGGGTACTGGAAATTAAATGTAAGACTTCTTAAGGAGGAGGAGGAGGAGGGGCCTTTTTTCAGTGATTGGTGGTTGCCTTTTTGGGAGGCTAGGGACAGGGAGATAGATCTTTTTAGATTTGGTGGGAAATGCAGGCAAAACCGGAATAGCGAATTTTTTTAACGTTAGGGGACGGGAAGAGGCGAGGTGGCGTTTTGGGTTGCAAAATTATCTGGAGGGACAGTTGCAAGATTGTTATGTTGGGGAGGTGGTAGGAGGGATGACCATGGACAGTCTGCGGAGCAGGATCGCTGAATTACACAATGATAGGTTTGATGCAATTAGGGTTAGGGCGGGGTTAGAGGATGTATTGTGGGGTGATAAGCCGTCTGGGTTTGTTTTACGTAAATTTAGGGACCCGACAGAGTGTAACCACCATTCTACAATTGGAGACAAGCCCTGGGGTGGGAGGGTATCCAGTGGGTCGAGTTCTATCCATACGGAAAGTATGAGTCTCTATGCTGATAGTTGGTTTAGGGAGAAATGGAGTTGGAGGGAGGGGGGTTCCTGGGAGGGTATTTTTGAAGGGGGGTTCCATAGCGTTTTAGATGAGCAGGATAGAGTGGGGTTGGAGGTTGGTATAAGTGAGGTTGAGGTGGAAGAGGCAGTTTTCGGTATGAGTACCGGGAAAAACACCAGGGATAGACGGTATACCAAATGATTTTTATAGAGCACATTGGGGGTGTATTAGGCAGTGCTTTGTTAGGCTATTGGATCATATGTTAACTAGTGGGAAAGTTGGGCACTCGCAAAGTACGGGTGTCATAGTTTGGTGCCAAAGAAGAGGGGGGGAAGAGAGTTGAGTGCTTACCGAGCAATATCTTTGATGTGCGCTGATTACAAGGTTTTTGCGAAAATTTTGGGTAATAGACTGAAGAAGGTCATGGGTCGGTGATACATGGGGGACAATTTGGTATCCGGGGAGGAGTATGCGGTAGGTCATGGACGTATTCGGGATTTCCTTGAGGGTATAGTAAGGGAGGTATTCTAGGTCTGGATTGGAGAAAGCTTATGATTATGTGGATAGGAATTTTTGTTGAGAGTATGGTGAGAATGGTTTTGGAGGGAGGGTGGTTGGATGGGTGAGGACATTGTATGAGAATGCATCGATGAGAGTACAGGTAAATGGTAGGTTGGGTAGTTCAGTAAGCATGGGAGGGGTTTAAGGCAGGGGTGTCCACTCTCCCAAATACTCTTTGCATGTATGCAGAATCCTTTCTATGTTCTGGTTGATGGTGGATGGGAAGGATGGGGGAGAGAGGTGGATTTTGTGGGAATATTGTTGGTTATGTAGATGATACAACTGTTTTACTTAATGAGATAGAAGATTTTAAATAAAGTGGAAGGTAATTGAGATTTTTGGGAATGCTACTGGGATGAGAGTTAAAAGCAGAAATCACGGTTGCTGGAGGTAGGCAATTGGGTAGGAGGGACCTTGGGGAGGAGTTAGGATGGATAACTGAAGTAGGCTAAAGATTTGTGGGATTTTGTATTTAGCAGACGTACAGGAGAGCAGGAGGGTTAATTCAGAAATGGTAATGGACAGAGCTTTGAGTAGGCTGAGGAGTCTAAGGGCCGGGGATGTAACCTTGCATCAAAGGGTTGTGGTGGTAAATACGCTGATTTATAGTAAGGTGTGGGGAAGTGGCGGAAATTTACCCCTTAAGAAGTCAGGATATTATGGAATTACAAAGAAAGCCTAAGTATGTGTGGGGTTTTGGGAGGGCGTGGTTGGGTAAAGATGTGGTAATGACTGCGGTAAGTACAGGGAGGATTGGGATTGATGGCATTAGGGTCTAGGGTGAAGGCGCTATATGTGAAGCAGAGGTATATTCGGGCAGCGGGGAAAGGGGTCTTCGGGTGGGGAGGTGATGGGGGATATCCGCAAATGGTGGGGTGGCAGGACTTAGTGGAGTGTGAAGATATGTTGCGGTTTATGTTAAAGGTCCGCAATGTTAAAAAACTCAAGGTAAAACGGTTAGTGGGTGTGGGGCCCTCGTCAGGAATTAATGCAAGGGATGGCAGTGTATCCCACATATGATTGGAGAGTGATATGGGTGGGAAATTTTGTAAATTAAGAATACCGGCAAGAGCGAGGGAATTAGTATATAGATTTCTTATGGGGACGTTAGCATCGAAAGAGGTGCTAAGACGAATGGGTTTGTGAGAGAGGCATCATGTGGTTTTTGTGGGAAAGTTGAAAAGGCTTTTCATGTAGTATATTTTTGTTCTGCTTTGGAGGTGGTAAGATTGTGGTTGAAGAGGGTTTTCTTTTATTGGGGGGGGGGGGACAGATATCAACCCTCAGGGCTTTAATGTTAGATATGGGAGGGGTACCCAAAGAGGTGGGGAGGGCTATCAGATACGTAATAGTTGATTACTTGTATGTTTCTTGGGGGATGAGGGAGGTGGAGGGAAACATTAGGATAAAAGCGTTGGCGGCGAGTTTTTATAGGACAGCATGTAGGAACAAACAATTATATGGGGGAAGGTGGGCAATTAGTTTTCCGAGGATATCGTGAACTTACTGTTGAACGTCTACTCCGTTTGGTGACGGGGTGAGAGGCAAGGGTTGGTCTCTTCAGTGGTGTGTCCTCTTGGAGTGATTGGAAGCCTGATGAAGAAGGTTGATTGGTTTGCAAGGTGGTAGATGTGGGTAAAGTTTTTTTTTGCAGGAGCCGTCGGGGCTCCGGGGTATGTAGACCTTTATGAATTTGTAAAATCACAGAGTCAAAAGTAGTATGTGATTTTCTGTTTTTTCTCTTATTGTTATAAGAACCATTTTATATAGGGGGTTTATATTTATATGTATATTGTGAGGATATGTTTTATACATTCGAATCTGATGTTAGATTTATCCTTGTCATACGTCTCTTTTTATCGTACTGAATGGGTACAAAATGACCTATGTTTCGAAAATATAAAAGTATTTGATGGGGTTTATATATACCCTTCATTTGACTGGAAGGTCATATTATATATTGAGTGTTAATAGGTAACATTAATTTTGTGTTGTGAGGTGTGTTTGTGGGAACCAATGTCTTAGGTATAGTTCTATCATTGGATGTAATATTTTTTTAGTTTATTTGGTGAAAAGTCATTTAGAGCTTTATTTCTATGTATGATCCAGTTTGTTCTGTACGAACAAGTGCACATACACGTATGTCTGTATATGCATGCGTATGTGTATACATGTATAATATATATATATATTAAATAATATATATTTTATATATATAAAATATATTTTAAAATATATATATATATATATATATATACATGGTCTTGTAGGAAATCATTCCTACATGTTTTAAATGACTCCGGGCTGTTTTGTTTGAAAGTCGGTTGGTTGGTTATTTTAAGTAAGAATTTGTATATCACTTGTTACAATGTTTTTTGTGTACCTGACATTGTCTAGCACTTCTGTTTTGGATGTTAATATTTAGTTTTGTCTATTTTTTTTTTTTTTTTGTGAAATTAGTCCTTTTTTTTTGTTAGTTTGTTCTAGTATAATCCAGTCTGTGCGTAAGAACATATATGCACATACATGTATGTGTATATTGCATGTGTATGTATATATACATATATATACATTGATTATAGGACTTATTCCTACATGTTTTATGACTCCGACGTTCTGTTTTGTAGTCGTTGTTATTTTTTTTTTTCCCGTAAACGGTTTGGTGTTTCTTACGTAGAATTTCGTTATATCAATATGTTTTAAATGTTTTTTTTTTTGTTTATTGTGTGTGTACTGACATGTCCTGTCCGGTTTTTGATTTGCTAATTGTTGCTTGTATAATGTATGTGTTTTTAAATAAAAATAAAAAAAAAAAAAATGTACACCAAAAAAATGAAAAATATGAAAAATGAGTTAATCTTACCGAAAAATGAGCAAAGGATCTGCAACATTTTGGTGTGCGTCTCGTCTCTGTACGATAATTACATAAAAATCTATCGTAATTATACAATGGTAAACTACGTCATCAGGCGCCAGCTAACGTCATAACAATACCACGTTGCTCCAGCGCGACTCGCTTCTTTAAACAGTATCACAGGTATTTTTTTCCTTTTTTTTTGGTGTATTTTTGAGCTAGATCTTCTAAATAGTAACTGGCAAACATCAGGGTAGCTGTGAGAAGGAGCTGCTCACACCATCTCAAGTCAGTGCCGACTGGAAGTCTGAAGAGAGAGGACATGTGTCACTTTGTCTGACAGCTGACTACCCTTGGGACGTTACTTTTCGCCTTTCATTGTATACATTTTTGGTACACAATGCCTGCAAAGAAGAAACAGTTTGCCTATAACATTAGCAGGAAGAGGAGAAGGAACATGGAAGCAATGATAAGGGCTAAACAAGCAAAGAGAGCAGCTGCTGTGGTTGGTGACGCCACCACGATGCTAGTACCACCACCCTCCTCTCAAGACCTGTCCTTGTTCACTGCTACTGAACTATGGGATATTTCATGTTCAGAAACAAGGAAGACAAAATATAGGAGCATCACCTTTGCCCAACAGGTGATAAATCCTGGTGTTTCTACCAGAAAGCAGTAGCAGCAAACCTTCCTCCACCATCTCACACCAAGAGGAAAGTGCACTTCCAACTTGAACTTGCATACATGGAGGAGGTGCATAATGTCTACAAAGACCTAACATCAGATGAAATGATGCAGCGTTGTATAAAAGGCAGAACGCAAAACTCTAATGAAAGTGCATCACCGCATATGGTCTTACAGCAATAAAGCCAAATACCAAACCAAGAGGCATGCTGATTTCGCAGTCAGCCATGCTGTTGCTGACTACAATAGTGGATATGTGAGGAGCTGTCTGGACATAGCACTGGGCTACGGACGTTCAGCAGTGACTCAAGCACAACTTGAATTAATGGAGAAGCACATGAGGGAAAAACGGAACCGAGGTGGAAAGAAGAAGAAAAGGGAGGTGGACACGTCCTACGAGCCTGGAGGACATTAGATAATCATGTGTCCACCAACATCCAGTCAAAGGTACGTAATTATTAGTGTTTTTTTGGTATATTTTTATATTGTTATGTGTATAAATATCATATATGGGTGCAATTACATGTATCTGTACATAATCACTGGGAATAATCACTGGGAATAATCACTGGGAATAGGATTTTGAGAATTCATTTCTTTCTTTTCAGATTGATTGGGATGGATTTTTATGATTGGCCGGCCACCAGAGAACTTCAGGATAAAGGGATCTTCATGGAACTTCAGGAATAATGTCTATATAACCAGTTCTACTCTCAATAAACGTATAAAGGCACTATGAGTATTTTTACCCACTGTATAGGAATGTTCAATGTATTTGTTGATTTTTTTCAAAAGTGCATTTATTTGTATTTTTTTGATCCTGAACCATTATTTATGAACCGATCATTCTGAATTTTAC
Organism: Cherax quadricarinatus; assembly: GCF_026875155.1. Classification (NCBI taxonomy): domain Eukaryota; kingdom Metazoa; phylum Arthropoda; class Malacostraca; order Decapoda; family Parastacidae; genus Cherax; species Cherax quadricarinatus. The sequence continues at coordinate 28,766,922 of NC_069478.1, forward strand.
AAAAGTTATTCAGGGGACCCTGTTTGACTTTGTAACGGAGCTGTCTTGGGTAATAATCCCTTCAGTTTTGCATAAATTGATGTAAAGTGCAAAAAAAAAATTAAAATCAAGTCAAAACATAATAATATTTTTTTTGGGTACCATAAAACATGTTATTACATTATTTAAAAATGTTAGATGGTCAATTTGGCATAACTTTATCATTTGTGATTATCACCAATGATTTCGAGATTGCCAATATTGATTTTTTTTTGCTATAAGTGTTGCCATGTCCAATTTTTCACATTTTTATTTTTTATAACTTTATTTATAAGGACGATCTTGATGCAACTTTAACCACATGAGGTTCAATATGCCTAAAGTCTCTGGTAAAAACATCAACGAAATCGAGCAAAGGAAAAAAAAAAGGGCCCTTCCCCCCCATACATAAGGGGGATTACCAACAGACCCCTGGCAGTCTTCAAGCTGGCACTGGACAAGCACCTAAAGTCGGTTCCTGACCAGCCGGGCTGTGGCTCGTACGTTGGTTTGCGTGCAGCCAGCAGCAACAGCCTGGTTGATCAGGCTCTGATCCACCAGGCTGTTGCTGCTGGCTGCACGCAAACCAACGTACGAGCCACAGCCCGGCTGGTCAGGAACCGACTTTAGGTGCTTGTCCAGTGCCAGCTTGAAGACTGCCAGGGGTCTGTTGGTAATCCCCCTTATGTATGCTGGGAGGCAGTTGAACAGTCTCGGGCCCCTGACACTTGTTGTATGGTCTCTTAACGTGCTAGTGACACCCCTGCTTTTCATTGGGGGGATGTTGAATCGTCTGCCAAGTCTTTTGCTTTCGTAGTGAGTGATTTTCGTGTGCAAGTTCGGTACTAGTCCCTCTAGGATTTTCCAGGTGTATATAATCATGTATCTCTCCCTCCTGCGTTCCAGGGAATACAGGTTCAGGAACCTCAAGCGCTCCCAGTAATTGAGGTGTTTTATCTCCGTTATGTTATTATTATTATGTTATTATTATTAATTATTATTGTTATTATTCATGATTTGGATTCAAAAGCGTCAACCAGCCTCCCTGACAGTAGCATCGGTGGTGTTATTCCCACTCCAGCCTCCCTGACAGTAGCATCGGTGATGTTATTCCCACTCCAGCCTCCCTGACAGTAGCATCGGTATTGTTATTCCCACTCCAGCCTCCATGACAGTAGCATCGGTGATGTTATTCCCACTCCAGCCTCCCTGACAGTAGCATCGGTGATGTTATTCCCACTCCAGCCTCCATGACAGTAGCATCGGTGATGTTATTCCCACTCCAGCCTCCATGACAGTAGCATCGGTGATATTATTCCCACTCCAGCCTCCATGACAGTAGCATCGGTGATGTTATTCCCACTCCAGCCTCCCTGACAGTAGCATCGGTGATGTTATTCCCACTCCAGCCTCCATGACAGTAGCATCGGTGATGTTATTCCCACTTCAGCCTCCCTGACAGTAGCATCGGTGGTGTTATTCCCACTCCAGCCTCCCTGACAGTAGCATCGGTGATGTTATTCCCACTCCAGCCTCCCTGACAGTAGCATCGGTGGTGTTATTCCCACTCCAGCCTCCCTGACAGTAGCATCGGTGGTGTTATTCCCACTCCAGCCTCCCTGACAGTAGCATCGGTGGTGTTATTCCCACTCCAGCCTCCCTGACAGTAGCATCGGTGGTGTTATTTCCACTCCAGCCTCCCTGACAGTAGCATCGGTGATGTTATTCCCACTCCAGCCTCCCTGACAGTAGCATCGGTATTGTTATTCCCACTCCAGCCTCCATGACAGTAGCATCGGTGATGTTATTCCCACTCCAGCCTCCCTGACAGTAGCATCGGTGATGTTATTCCCACTCCAGCCTCCATGACAGTAGCATCGGTGATGTTATTCCCACTCCAGCCTCCATGACAGTAGCATCGGTGATATTATTCCCACTCCAGCCTCCATGACAGTAGCATCGGTGATGTTATTCCCACTCCAGCCTCCCTGACAGTAGCATCGGTGATGTTATTCCCACTCCAGCCTCCATGACAGTAGCATCGGTGATGTTATTCCCACTCCAGCCTCCCTGACAGTAGCATCGGTGGTGTTATTCCCACTCCAGCCTCCCTGACAGTAGCATCGGTGGTGCTATTCCCACTCCAGCCTCCCTGACAGTAGCATCGGTGGTGTTATTCCCACTCCAGCCTCCATGACAGTAGCATCGGTGATGTTATTCCCACTCCAGCCTCCCTGACAGTAGCATGGGTGGTGTTATTCCCACTCCAGCCTCCCTGACAGTAGCATCGGTGATGTTATTCCCACTCCAGCCTCCCTGACAGTAGCATCGGTGATGTTATTCCCAGTCCAGCCTCCCTGACAGTAGCATCGGTGGTGTTATTCCCACTCGAGCCTCCCTGACAGTAGCATTGGTGGTGTTATTCCCACTCCAGCCTCCCTGACAGTAGCATCGATGGTGTTATTCTCACTCCAGCCTCCCTGACAGTAGCATCGGTGGTGCTATTCCCACTTCAGCCTCCCTGACAGTAGCATCGGTGGTGTTATTCCCACTCCAGCCTCCCTGACAGTAGCATCGGTGGTGTTATTCCCACTCCAGCCTCACTGACAGTAGCATCGGTGGTGTTATTCCCACTCAAGCCTCCATTCCAGTAGCATGGGTGGTGTTATTCCCACTCCAGCCTCCCTGACAGTAGCATCGGTGGTGTTATTCCCACTCCAGCCTCCATGACAGTAACAATGGTGGTGTTATTCCCACTCCAGCCTCCCTGACAGTAACCATGGTGGTGTTATTCCCACTCGAGCCTCCCTGACAGTAGCATGGTGGTGTTATTCCCACTCCAGCCTCCATGACAGTAGCATCGGTGGTGTTATTCCCACTCCAGCCTCCCTGACAGTAGCCATGATGGTGTTATTCCCACTCCAGCCTCCCTGACAGTAACCATGGTGGTGTTATTCCCACTCCAGCCTCACCTAACAGTACATCGGTGTGTTATTCCCACCCAGCCTCCCTGACAGTAACATATGGTGTTTATTCCCACTCCAGCCTCCCTACATAACCATGTGGGGTTTATTCCCATATAGTCCTTCCTAACAGTAGTATCGGTGGTGTTATTCCCACTCCAGCCTCCTGACAGTAACCATGGTGGTGTTATTCCCACTCCAGTACCTAACCCTGACAGTAGCCATGGTGGTGTTATTCCACTCCAGCCTCCCTGACAGTAACCATGGTGGGGTTATTCCTACTCGGGAATAACACGTCAGTGGCATCTCGCTGGTGCCACCCACGTTATCATAATATGAAAAAAAATTCCCAAAAAGGAAATACTTTCATCATCAATTCAACACTTTCACCTCACTCACACATAATCACTGTCTTTGCAGAGGCGCTCAGACACAACAGTTTAGAAGCATATATGAAGTAATATTAGATACTCTTCCAAATGCCAATATCCCAATATCCGAATGGGTGAAACTGGTCTGTTAACAATACCTCATGTAAAATTGAGTCCTTTCTTATATTTTCTCTGTGCGTTTTAAAGATATATTTTTTTTCATTTATTAATGTAAAACTATAACTTTGTTTTTTTAAAAACCTTAGAAAAA
>NC_069478.1:28771044-28792529 GCF_026875155.1 Cherax quadricarinatus
TCCAAAAGGGGGAGGCCCTGGAGTGGGAATAACATCCCCGATGCTACGTAGGGAGGCGGAGTAAAAATAACCCCCACCGATCTACGTCAGGGGGGGCGGTTGCGCTTTTGAACCCAAATCATAATAATAACAATAATAATTAATAATAATAACATAATAAAAAAATTAACATAACGGAGAAAAACACCTCAATTACTGGGAGCGCTTGAGGTTCCTAAACCCTGTATTCCCTGGAACGCAGGAGGGAGAGATACATGATTATATACACCTGGAAAATCCTAGAGGGACTAGTACCGAACTTGCACACGAAAATCACTCACTAACGAAAGCAAAAGACTTGGCAGACGATTCAACATCCCCCAATGAAAGCAGGGGTGTCACTAGCACGTTAAAGGACCATACAACAAGTGCCCAGGGGCCCGAGACTGTTCAACTGCCTCCCAGCATAATAAGGGGATTACCAACAGACCCCGGGCAGTCTTCAAGCTGGCACTGGACAAGCACCTAAAGTGGGTTTCCTGACCAGCCGGGCTTTTGGTTTCGTACGTTGGTTTGCGTGCAGCCACAGCAACACCTGGTGGATCAGAGCCTGATCAACCAGGCTGTTGCTGCTGGCTGCACGCAAACCAACGTACGAGCCACAGCCCGGCTGGTCAGGAACCGACTTTAGGTGCTTGTCCAGTGCCAGCTTGAAGACTGCCAGGGGTCTGTTGGTAATCCCCCTTATGTATGGGGGGGGAAGGGCCCTTTTTTTTTCCTTTGCTCGATTTCGTTGATGTTTTTACCAGAGACTTTAGGCATATTGAACCTCATGTGGTTAAAGTTGCATCAAGATCGTCCTTATAAATAAAGTTATAAAAAATAAAAATGTGAAAAATTGGACATGGCAACACTTATAGCAAAAACAAATCAATATTGGCAATCTCGAAATCATTGGTGATAATCACAAATGATAAAGTTATGCCAAATTGACCATCTAACATTTTTAAATAATGTAATAACATGTTTTATGGTACCCAAAAAAAATATTATTATGTTTTGACTTGATTTTAATTTTTTTTTGCACTTTACATCAATTTATGCAAAACTAAAGGGGATTATTAAACCAAGACAGCTCCGTTACAAAGTCAAAAACAGGGTCCCCTGAATAACTTTTTTAAAATTTCAGAATGATCGGTTCATAAATAATGGTTTAAGATCAAAAAAATACAAATAAATGCACTTTTAAAAAAAATCAACAAATACATTGAACATTACTATACAGTGGGTAAAAATACTCATAGTGCCTTTATACGTTTATTGAGAGTAGAACTGGTTATATAGACATTATTCCTGAAGTTCCATGAAGATCCCTTTGTCCTGAAGTTCTCTGGTGGGCCCGGGCCCAAACATAAAAATCCATCCCATCAATCTGAAAAGAAAGAAATGAATTCTCAAAATCCTATTCCCAGTGATTATTCCCAGTGATTATTCCCAGTGATTATGTACAGATACATGTAATTGCACCCATATATGATATTTATACACATAACAATATAAAAATATACCAAAAAAACACTAATAATTACGTACCTTTGACTGGATGTTGGTGGACACATGATTATCTAATGTCCTCCAGGCTCGTAGGACGTGTCCACCTCCCTTTTCCTCTTCTTTCCACCTCGGTTCCGTTTTTCCTTCATCTGCTTCTCCATTAATTCAAGTTGTGCTTGAGTCACTGCTGAACGTCCGTAGCCCAGTGCTATGTCCAGACAGCTCCTCACATATCCACTATTGTAGTCAGCAACAGCATGGCTGACTGCGAAATCAGCATGCCTCTTGGTTTGATATTTGGCTTTATTGCTTTTAAGACCATATGCGTGATGCACTTTCATTAGAGTTTTGCGTTCTGCCTTTTATACAACGCTGCATCATTCATCTGATGTTAGGTCTTTGTAGACTTTTATGCAACCTCCTCCATGTATGCAAGTTCAAGTTGGAAGTGCACTTTCCTCTTGGTGTGAGATGGGGAGGAAGGTTTGCTGCTACTGCTTTCTGGTAGAAACACCAGGTTTTATCACCTGTTGGGCAAAGGTGATGCTCCTATATTTTGTCTTCCTTGTTTCTGAACATGAAATATCCCATAGTTCAGTAGCAGTGAACAAGGACAGGTCTTGAGAGGAGGGTGGTGGTACTAGCATCGTGGTGGCGTCACCAACCACAGCAGCTGCTCTCTTTGCTTGTTTAGCCCTTATCATTGCTTCCATGTTCCTTCTCCTCTTCCTGCTAATGTTATAGGCAAACTGTTTCTTCTTTGCAGGCATTGTGTACCAAAAATGTATACAATGAAAGGCGAAAAGTAACGTCCCAAGGGTAGTCAGCTGTCAGACAAAGTGACACATGTCCTCTCTCTTCAGACTTCCAGTCGGCACTGACTTGAGATGGTGTGAGCAGCTCCTTCTCACAGCTACCCTGATGGTTGCCAGTTACTATTTAGAAGATCTAGCTCAAAAATACACCAAAAAAAAAAGGAAAAAAATACCTGTGATACTGTTTTATGAAGCGAGTCGCGCTGGAGCACGTGGTATTGTTATGACGTTAGCTGGGCCGCGCTGATGACGTAGTTACCATTGTTATAATTACGATAGATTTTTATGTAATTATCGTACAGAGACGAGACGCACACCAAAATGTTGCCAGATCTTTGCTCTATTTTTCGGTAAGATTAACTCATTTTTCATATTTTTCGATTTTTTTGGTGTATCTTTTTTTTTTTTTATATTTTATTTAAAAACAACATACACATGATACAAGCCAACAATTAGCAAATCCAAAACCGTGACAGACAATGTCAGTACACACACAATAAACAAAAAAAAAACATTTTAACATATTGATATAACGAAATTCTACCGTAAGAAACCCAACCCGTTTACGGGAAAAAAAAAAAAACATACCGACTACAAAACAGAACGTCGGAGTCATAAAACATGTAGGAATAAGTCCTATAATCATGTATATATGTATATACATACACATGCACATATACACATACATGTATGTGCACATATGTTCTTACAGCACAGACTGGATTATACTAGAACAAACAAACAAAAAAAAAGGACTTATCACAAAAAAAAAAAAAAAATAGACAAACTAAATACATAACATCCAAAACAGAAGTGTCAGACAATGTCAGGTACACACAAAAAACATTGTAACAGTGATATAACAAATTCTACTAAAATAACCCAACCAACCGACTTCCAAACAAACAGTCGGAGTCATTATAAAACATGTAGGAATGAGTCCTACAAGCACTTGTATATATATATATATATATATATATATATATATATATATTATATATATATATATATATATATATATATATATATTATATATATATATATATATATATTATATAATATACACATGTATACACATACGCATGCATATACAGACATACGTGTATGTGCACTTGTTCGTACAGAACAAACTGGATCATACATAGAAATAAAGCTCTAAATGACTTTTCACCAAATAAACTAAAAAAATATTACATCCAATGATAGAACTATACCTAAGACATTGGTTCCCACAAACACACCTACACACACACAAAATTAATGTTACCTATTAACACTCAATATATAATATGACCTTCCAGTCAAATGAAGGGTATATATAAACCCCATCAAATACTTTTATATTTTCGTACATAGGTCATTTTGTACCCATTCAGTACGATAAAAAAGAGACGTATGACAAGGATAAATCTAACATCAGATTCGAATGTATAAAACATATCCTCACAATATACATATAAATATAAACCCCCTATATAAAATGGTTCTTATAACAATAAGAGAAAAAACAGAAAATCACATACTACTTTTGACTCTGTGATTTTACAAATTCATAAAGGTCTACATACCCCGGAGCCCCCGACGGCTCCCTGCAAAAAAAAACTTTACCCACATCTACCACCTTGCAAACCAATCAACCTTCTTCATCAGGCTTCCAATCACTCCAAGAGGACACACCACTGAAGAGACCAACCCCTTGCCTCTCACCCCGTCACCAAACGGAGTAGACGTTCAACAGTAAGTTCACGATATCCCTCCGGAAAACTAATTGCCCACCTTCCCCCATATAATTGTTTGTTCCTACATGCTGTCCTATAAAAACTCGCCGCCAACGCTTTTATCCTAATGTTTCCCTCCACCTCCCTCATCCCCCAAGAAACATACAAGTAATCAACTATTACGTATCTGATAGCCCTCCCCACCTCTTTGGGTACCCCTCCCATATCTAACATTAAAGCCCTGAGGGTTGATATCTGTCCCCCCCCCCCCAATAAAAAGAAAACCCTCTTCAACCACAATCTTACCACCTCCAAAGCAGAACAAAAATATACTACATGAAAAGCCGTTTCAACTTTCCCACAAAAACCACATGATGCCTCTCTCACAAAACCCATTCGTCTTAGCACCTCTTTCGATGCTAACGTCCCCATAAGAAATCTATATACTAATTCCCTCGCTCTTGCCGGTATTCTTAATTTACTAAATTCCACCCATATCACTCTCCAATCATATGTGGGATACACTGCCATCCCTTGCATTAATTCCTGACGACGGCCCACACCCACTAACCGTTTTACCTTGAGTTTTTTAACATTGCGGACCTTTAACATAAACCGCAACATATCTTCACACTCCACTAAGTCCCTGCCACCCCACCATTTGCGGATATCCCCCATCACCTCCCCCACCCGAAGACCCCTTTCCCCCGCCTGCCCGAATATACCTCCTGCTTCACATATAGCGCCTTCACCTAGACCCTAATGCCATCAATCCCAATCCTCCCTGTCTTACCGCAGTCATTACCACATCTTTACCCAACCACGCCTCTCCAAAACCCACACATACCTTAAGGCTCTTCTTTGTAATTCCATAATATCCTGACTTCTTAAGGGGTAAATTTCCGCCACTCCCCACACGTTACTATAAATCAGCGTATTTACCACCACAACCCTTTGATGCAAGGTTACATCCCCGGCCCTTAGACTCCTCAGCCTACTCAAAGCTCTGTCCATTACCATTTCTGAATTAACCCTCCTGCTCTCCTGTACGTCTGCTAAATACAAAATCCCACAAATCTTTAGCCTATCTACAGTTATCCATCCTAACTCCTCCCCCAAGGTCCCTCCTACCCAATTGCCTACCTCCAGCAACCGTGATTTCTGCTTATTAACTCTCATCCCAGTAGCATTCCCAAAAATCTCAATTACCCTTCCCACTTTACTTAAATCTTCTATCTCATTAAGTAAAACAGTTGTATCATCTACATAACCAACAATATTCCCACAAAATCCACCTCTCTCCCCCATCCTTCCCATCCCACCATCAACCAGAACATAGAAAGGATTCTGCATACATGCAAAGAGTATTTGGGAGAGTGGACACCCCTGCCTTAAACCCCTCCCCATGCTTACTGAACTACCCAACCTACCATTTACCTGTACTCTCATCGATGCATTCTCATACAATGTCCTCACCCATCCAACCACCCTCCCCTCCAAAACCATTCTCACCATACTCTCAAACAAAAATTCCCTATCCACATAATCATAAGCTTTCTCCCAATCCAGACCTAGAATACCTCCCTTACTACTACCCTCAAGGAAATCCCGAATACGTCCATGACCTACCCGCATACTCCTCCCCGGGATACCAAATTGTCCCCCATGTATCACCGACCCATGACCTTCTTCAGTCTATACCCAAAATTTTCGCAAAAACCTTGTAATCAGCGCACATCAAAGATATTGCTCGGTAAGCACTCAACTCTCTTCCTCCCCTCTTCTTTGGCACCAAAACTATGACACCCGTACTTTGCGATGTGCCCAACTTCCCACTAGTTAACATATGATCCAATAGCCTAACAAAGCACTGCCTAATACACCCCAATGTGCTCTATAAAAATCATTTGGTATACCGTCTATCCCTGGTGTTTTCCCGGTACTCATACCGAAAACTGCCTCTTCCACCTCAACCTCACTTATACCAACCTCCAACCCCACTCTATCCTGCTCATCTAAAACGCTATGGAACCCCCCTTCAAAAATACCCTCCCAGGAACCCCCCTCCCTCCAACTCCATTTCTCCCTAAACCAACTATCAGCATAGAGACTCATACTTTCCGTATTGGATAGAACTCGACCCACTGGATACCCTCCCACCCCAGGGCTTGTCTCCAATTGTAGAATGGTGGTTACACTCTGTCGGTCCCTAAATTTACGTAAAACAAACCCAGACGGCTTATCACCCCACAATACATCCTCTAACCCCGCCCTAACCCTAATTGCATCAAACCTATCATTGTGTAATTCAGCGATCCTGCTCCGCAGACTGTCCATGTCATCCCTCCTACCACCTCCCCCAACATAACAATCTTGCAACTGTCCCTCCAGATAATTTTGCAACCCAAAACGCCACCTCGCCTCTTCCCGTCCCCTAACGTTAAAAAAATTCGCTATTCCCGGTTTTGCCTGCATTTCCCACCAATCTAACAGATCTATCTCCCTGTCCCTAGCCTCCCAAAAAGGCAACCACCAATCACTGAAAAAAGGCCCCTCCTCCTCCTCCTCCTTAAGAAGTCTTACATTTAATTTCCAGTACCCAGAATAAATACGCACCACTCCATTCCACATCAAATCTGCTATTACCGCCCTGTGATCCGAAAACCCCACATCGAAGGTTTGCACCCTCACAACATCTATACCCTGCTTAATATAAATTCTGTCCAATCACGCTTCATATCCCCTACGGACGAACGTGTGCTCCACTAGGTATCCCCCCCTCCCCACCACATCAACAACCCCAATATCTGGCAATACATCCCTCAGCACACTCAGCACACAACCCGCCCCTCTCGGTTCGACATCACCACTCCTAATCACACAATTCCAATCCACCACCTATTACTGTTATAGCAGGCAAACCTCTCAAGTGATACAGCAATACCTCTCTGACAAAATCTACTTTTTTACCCTGGTATTGCTAGTTCTGGCATGTAAACTCCTACAAAACTAGCTCGACTCTCCCCCAGACACCATCCACCCTCACGACCCTCCCACCCCCCCCCCCTCTTCCCAGCCGATGACACGCAAGGGCTGGTCTCCTTTATCGCCACTGCTACCCCACCTTTCAATTGCAAACCACTGGTGAACATACATCCGATATCCTTTTAACCGCCAACACACAACCAGCCCTATGATTATGCTCTTGCAAAAAGCAAATATCTACATCAAACCGCCGTAAAAACCACTCCAACCAAACTTTCTTAACCTCAGTCTTAATTCCATTGACATTAAGCGTGACACTTCTGAAACTTATAGAAGTGGCGGCTTTCCCCTATGCCGCTGGGATTTACTCGCTGCCTTTTCACATTACGTATTCCCTTACCACTCGAGTTATCCTGTGCAGTCACCTCCCCCCTCCCTCTCCCACTGTGCAACTCAGGCGCACCTCTACCACTATGTGGCATCGGCTCCACAACCGCTGCCCATGACTTCTTCCCCGGCCTCTGCCCCGGGGTAATAACCTCGTCTATCTCTGATGCCGCAGTTATTTTTCTAGAACTTCCACTTACACACATCTCACCCTCAGACGAATCCTCCTGGTGTACCTCCACGGCACCCACGCTCCAGCCTTTTCTTACTCAAGTCTTTCTCCACAATTTGTTGTCCCTCCAGCTCTCCAACTTCACATAAACTGAGGACACCTTCTGCACCGGGCTCATCCCCATCCAAAAAATCCTTGATGACATCTGCCAGTAAACCCTCCTGAGTCGAAGCTTCCTGGACTAAAGACTCCTCAGATAACACCTTCGACTCCCCCGACTCCCCTGGGATAGTGACACACGTCTCCTCCTCCGCCACCTCCCGGTCGACCTCCATGCTCCAGAGATGGCCTCCCGAGGCAACAGAGCCAGGCATCAAATCACACGACTGTTGTATCACAATCGGTGTTTCCAGAATTCGAGGAGCCCGCCTCCTAGGACACTGGGCTGCCATGTGCTCATAAGAGCTGCACAGACGACATGTTTTTCTCTGACCCGCATAGTACACATAAACCTGTGTTCTACAACCGGTCATCGTTACATAGGATGGTATAGGCCTTGTTAAAGACATTTTAAGGGTGTAAGAACCTTCCGGCATTCCTTCATACGGACCATCCCTCCATACCCCCATGGTTGCAGAATGCATTGTCCCATAACTGCGAAAAAACTCCTGTAGTCCATACGCCGTAGCCTCGAAGGGTACATTCCGTACCTTCACCCATGTGAAGTACTTAGAAACATCATGTAACACAACATCCATCGCTGAATTCACACTCATGCGTTGTTCCTGGTACTGCTCGACAATTCTTGTGTAGAAGCCGGCTCTCAGAAATTTCACGAAGATTCTTGTCAAACCATTAAGAGCGACGCCATATAATTCCTCGTTGGGGATACCATATGTGTCCCTGATGATGTTAGGGAGAAGTACGTTCATCGTATCTCCACTTAACGTACCACGAACCAGCTCTATGCAGATAGTATTTACGCCCTACTGTATGTTCAGCCATTTGATATCCCAAAATGGCAGCGCACGTCCACACTACTCAATGGTTGTTGATGTACTGGGGTAGCTCGCCTGAAAAACAGCAGAGGGGTGCTGAGCACAACCTCACTCCACCGTAGTCAGGCAGCGAATGCTTTTTTGGTGTATCTAGGCTCAGACTTGGCGGTCGGGTGTACACATCGACTTCTTTATTTTCAAACCGATTACGTTCATTTTGGTGTACTATTAGAAGCTTATAAAACCTCCTGTGCTGAAGTTTCAATCATATCGGCCAAAAAGTAAATGAAATATGCAAAATTTACGAAAAATTGCATTTGGCAGGTGAGTCGTCCTCAGTGGTACTTGGAAAAGTGGTTTTGACACTTGCTGCTGATAGAACACCTCTAATTCCATCATCGCATACGTACCTTATCTAAAATAAACCTTATCTTCATGCTAAAAAAAAATAAGTTTCATAACTTTTTTGTCATATTGGAAGATGTCGGTCTTGTTTCCCACATAAATCTAAAAATATTTGGGATAGTTCAGAAAGGTACGTATGGTCGTGTAAATCAATCATTCTCCTATGTTTGTTGTGAAAATCAAGTCAATTCATTCATAAATAAGGATGCATTCACCCTAAATAGGTAAATAAGTTACTTTCGAGATATAGGCCGAAGCGCGCGGCACCCCCGCTGCCCGGGAAACAATTTTTTCCCCGAAAAAAATTTGCCTTATTTTACACTTTTTGCGCGACCTACGAGTGTTTATTACAGTAAACCATTGTAAATCCGTTTTCTCTCATCACTGATGAGAGAGGTCGGACCCTCTCTTCACCTTCAGGGGAAATATCGATAGAAATTTTTTCCTTGGGGCGTCATATTATGCTAATATTTTTTTTTAAGGTGTACTTTTTTTTGTTTTTATGCTATTATTATATTGCATTATGTCATAATAGATCAATTGTGATAGATAAATAAGCCTTATAATTGATATTAGCGTGGGTATGGAATATTTTGTTGGCTGGAGGTGTCGGCCATTTTATGCAATATACCCAGGGTAGCTTGATTGGTTACTTGATCATATTAGCTCCACCCACTCTGGCATGATCTCAGATGGTGAATTTGTATTATATTAGACATAAAGATGTAAGATTAGATTAGATTTTGCCACCGAAGTGGCTAGTTTATTGTGCACCCCATATCCATCCTGTGGACGGTAGCGCGAGAGCATATGGATACACAAAAGGCCTAGGAACTAGCCCCAAAGGGGTTTAAAAGGAATACATATGGATTTATATCTACATATCTATAGTTCACTTATCTGTTACAAGCAAATTTAGGAAATTTGCTTAGTATATCTGGTATCTTATTTTCATTAATAAGATATCTTGACATGTCACATAGGTTATTATACTGTCTGTCTCTGTATTCCTCAATGAGTGGACAATTAAGCACATAGTGTTCAAGAGAGTGACCATATCCCTGATCACATAATTTACATTTAGTTTGATCATCTGTGTTTTCTCCCAAACTGCCAGAAGTACTTGTAACCAAGCCTAAGCCTGGCCACTACAACACAGTCATACTTGTAACAAGCTAAGCCTGGCCACTACACATCAGTCAGTCTGTTCACATTGCAAGTTGCTCCATAAACATACTTATCTACGTTCATGTTTCATAGTGGGTTATAGATCTACTCAGGCTTCTAACTGCATTCCTATAACAATCATTTTCATTATTTACTTCTCTCCTAATATTATTCCTAATGCTAGACACAGTTATACCAAAGTTATATTCTACATTCTCCTTCTCGATACTCTTCTTGGCTAACATATCAACTTTATCATGAAGGAGTAATCCAATGTGTGATGGGATCCATAGCAATTGTACATTAATTCCTTTGTCCCTAATTTTTGAGTATCTATACCTGGCTTCCCCAATGAGCATGTTGTTGGAGTCATTATATGAGCCAAGAGCCTTCAATGATGACATAGAATCATAATGATGATAGAGTCAAGCTCAGTGTCATAGGTTAGCTTCAGCGCCATTAGGATTGCAAACAATTCAGTTTGCACTGTAGACGCCCCGTTGTTAATTCTTATGCCTAACTCAACAAATTTATTATCGTTCTTAACTAGGGAGGTGGCAACAAGAGCAGATGCAGCCCTGCCAGAAGACTCCTGTTTTAGATCCATCAGTGTATATAACTTGTGATAACTTGTTACTACCAGCTAGGTGAGAAATTTCTTCTTGAGCAGTTGCTCTAACAAGAGATTTAAGGAAGGGATTACTAGCAATGAGCTTCTTGGGAGGGACTTGTAGGTATGTGATATTAAATGAACACATCTTCCATGGAGGGGTGAAATGCTCTTGTTGCCTACAGTGATACAGTTCATGCAGGTTATGAAACTTAATGCAATTGCACGTTTTCACAATCCATTTAGATCTGTGTGTATTTACCTCTAGACACTTGGTAAGATTCACTGTGACAGTGGTTCGTTTCTTAACATTCTAATACCGAGTACAGTGTTAAGTTCAACAATCCTATCACTGATACTAGAAATACCAAGCTCCTTCCTCATGTTAAGAACTTTTGTAGATCTGGGACAGCCAAGAATAATCCTGAGAGCTTCATTTTGCATTAACTCCAAGGGTCGGAGAGAACTTTCTCTAGCTAATATCAACATGGGAGCAGCATAATCAATTAAGGACCTAACATAAGCTATGTACATCATTCTCACGATTCTCACATTTGCACCATAGTTGGGATTGTAGCCAGCAACAGCTTTGAGAGCATTTAGCCTAGCTTTACATTTCTTGTTTAGTTGTGGTATAGTGGATTTGTTAAAGGGTACATCTACACCAAGATATCTGTAAGAAAACGATAAAAACGATAAAAATAACACGGGGAAAAACGTAACAAAAACGTCAACAAAGCTGAGTCAGCGCTTCTCGCGCACTATGTCGCGTCAGCGCTGTCACCATGCCTGTTATAAATGGCTGTAATTCCTTTTAGAAACATCGTACAAGGATAATAATTATACCAGAGTGTAGCCAGAAAGTTCAGCTATTTTTTGGTAACAATAACTCCATTTTTCATATTTTTTCGATTTTTTTTTGCACCGCGCACGTGAACCAGGAGCAAGATGTTGGGTGCAGGAGCTGGAAGATTTTCCAGACAGTGGTCAATTTTTAACAGCTGTTCCTGGAATTACTGGGATGTTGCATCCGGAGGCTTGTAGACTACCACAATGACTAGGTTTTGGTTCTCGACCTTTACTGCTAAAACTTCCACTACATCATTTGAGGCATTAAGAAGTTCTGTGCAAACAAGTGACTCTGCAATGTACAGGCCAACCCCCCCTCTTTTGCCTGTTCACTCTGTCACATCTGTATAGGTTGTAACCTGGGATCCATTTTTCCCGTTGTCCAAGTGATCCTTTATGTGGGTCTCAGTGAAAGCCGCGAACATTGCCTTTGCCTCTGCAAGCAGTCCACGGATGAAAGGTATTTTGTTGTTTGTTGCTGGCTTTAGACCCTGTATATTTGCAAAGAAGAATGTTATCGGACTGGTGGTATTGTTGGTACTGGGGGGGGTTTTTTTTTTCCGGCATTAGTATCTGTATCTGTTGGTTTGGAGTGGAGGCCATCGACTGTGGTTCCACTCCAGGAATGACTGGATTTGGTGTACGATTTTATATATATATATATATAAATATATATATATATATATATATATATATATATATATATATATATATATATATATATATATATATATATATATATATATATATATATAATAATATATATATATATATATATATATATATATATATATATAAATATATATATATATATATGTATATATATATATATATATATATAATATATATATATATATATAATTATTATATATATATATATATATATATATATATATATATATATATATATATATATATATATATGCAAAACAACCACTCTGAAAGAATAGAGAAATTCCAATCGCTTTCGTGACTACTCACATTATCAAGGAACTATGAAAGTGAAGCATACAAGGAAGCTATATAAGGGGTCCGGCCAGCACCTCACTATCAGATCCCACAACGGTTAAACACGTGACGCGCGGCGAGCCAACTTGGACAGGTCCTTTGCACAACTCGCCCCAAGCTATTCTACCCAAGAAAATTTAAAAATTATTTGTCCAGTGTATTATTAAATTCTTCCCAAATTCTATTAATTATAAATGGATCTAATTTATATAAACCAAAGGAAATATAAATTAGATCCATTTATAATTAATAGAATTTGGGAAGAATTTAATAATACACTGGACAAATAATTTTTAAATTTTCTTGGTAGAATAGCTTGGGGCGAGTTGTGCAAAGGACCTATCCAAGTTGGCTCGCCGCGCGTCACGTGTTTAACCGTTGTGGAATCTGATAGTGAGGTGCTGGCCGGACCCCTTATATAGCTTCCTTGTATGCTTCACTTTCATAGTTCCTTGATAATGTGAGTAGTCACGAAAGCGCTTGGAATTTCTCTATTCTTTCAGAGTGGTTGTTTTGCATATTTTGAAATCACCTGTTTACTGTGATCTTATTGCATATATATATATATATATATATATATATATATATATATTATATATATATATATATATATATATATATATATATATATATATATGTATATATATATAATATTCACTGACCATTGATTAGAGTTTATTACTATTCAAATCAGAAATTCATATTTGCGACCCATCCAGTTAACAGCTAAAAATTCAACTTTTTCTTAAAACTAATGTTCAGATCAACTAAATTCTTGTTTAGATATCGGAGGGTGAGACAAGATCAACTCCCACCATGTGGAACAAGGGGCGAGGTGAAAGTGGGGAAGTAGCGGTAGCATTACACACATTGACCTCTTCGCTCTCGGGCCGGGAGGTTGTGCTGCGCCTTTGCCCCTGCATTCGTCACTCACCCTTGGTGGAGGACGGACATTGGCTGTTGCGCTTGTACCTGTTGGTAGCACTGAGTGATTTTCACAAGATGGCGCAGGCTACCAGGCGGAGAATCAACACTGTGTGTACTGAAGTGTTGAAAGGCGCGGTACATAACACCAATGCATCTGTTCTGCTGCCTTCCATCTTAAGAGATATCTATTGCATCAACAACGACGATCTGTATGGAATTGCCTTAAACGGAGCTACAAGGATCTTTGTGAAATTCGTGACTGCTGCGGTATATGACAAGATGTTGGACAAGTACCATGATGTGTGTATGCTTGGTAACCCTGGTTTAGAAGTACGAATGAGTGACGTATCCAAGTATTACACTTGGGTAAAGTTACGAAATGTCCCATTTGAGGCGGATGAAGAAGACATAAAAGCAACGTTCGACGGGTATGGTGCTATACATCAAGCAACAGTTGGAAGGTGGTCTGAGGGTATGTATGCTGGACTGCGTGAGGGATCCTTTACCTTTAAGATCTCTTTGCGCAAATCCATACCATCATTTGTGGCACTGAGTGATTTTAGAACTCAGGTATATGTCACATATGCGAGGCAGAGAAGAACCTATAGACTGTGTGGAGCGTATGAACATATGGCTGCGCAGTGGTCCTAGTCGAATCGCCCACCTGCGACCCCATGGAGAAGGAGTGAGAGGTGATGACCCAGTCTACAAGGGGAGCTTTTTTCGGGCTAGTAGAACATGGAGTGAAATTGTGGAGGACAATCCGGTGGAATGTGTCACATTACAGGAGGTCTCTCAGGTTATTGAGACCATGCATAAGGAGAATGAGGTGCGACAAGTGGAACTGCGTAGGGAAGTTTTGGCTGCTATAAACATTGTTATACAGGGATTCTTGGAAGATCAGAATGAGGACAGGACACTAAGTATGGTGACGGATGGGAAATCTGTGGATGAGGGTGGAATTCGTGGGGAGGGTAATGTGGGTGGTGGGGATGGGCAACCACTGAGCATGTGTGAGGCTGTGGTTGAAGTGCACAAAGTTGGATGTGCAGATGAGGACATGCACATCGTTGAGGCATCACACAAGAAATGATGATGTTCTTACACCTGCACAAAGATCTAATAAGAAACACTCAGTGGATGTGCCAAGAAAAGTCTCAGGGAGGGGAGGGGGAAGGAGCAGGGCAAAGGTGAGGCTAGGAAAGGACATTGTGAAAAGTATATTGTGCAAAAACGTAAAGCCGCGCATGGGCATCGGTCGATTGGTAAGCCCCCGACAGCATTTTTAAGTGCCTAACATTAAATGTAAATGGCCTAAGGGCCAATGTAAAGCGCAGGATGTTTAGTGGCTTTTTAAGGTAATATGGAATACAGGTCATATATTTACAAGGGCATAATTTTAAGTATGGAAGGGATTTGTTGGTGGATGGGTATAAAGTTTATGCAGGGTATACAGGGAAGCCAGTCCTTTTCAAATGTTACATTAGGAAGAAAGGGTGGATGGGAGAGTAATGAGGGTGGATGGGACATGGGGTGGGGTACGTGTGTTTTGTGAGTGTATATATGCCGGCAGACAGCAATAGGCGTTTAAAAGAGGATTTTATAAGGGACATTCTAATTTATCATATGTGGGGGTTACCTGTTTATTCATTAGTTGGAGGGGATTGGAATAGTGTGATACATAGGAAGGATGTGGAGCCGAAGGGTACAGGGTGTGTATTGGGGGTTCAATGGGATTTTTAGGGGAGCTGGCTTAGTTGATGTAGTGAGGGGGAAGGGTGGAACGTGGAGTATACTTATGTGTGGAGGGGATATACAGCACGATTAGATCGTGGCTAACGCGACGGTCTGGAGTTTTGAGACTCTCTGACCGCGGGTTCAATCCCGCCCGTGGTATGGTTTGTTTGCAAACGTGTCATTAAAGATTTCGTGAGTCATGCTAATACGGAAATTTTTGAATGTTTGTTTTCAGATCACATAATGTTGTCTGGTCCCACCGCCTTTGAGGTGTCAAGTTCGCATAGCAGCTTCTTCACCTCCTCCTTGGTTATATGTACCTCATCTAGCACTTGCTGGTGTGCCCCCCTGTTCTGATTTCTTGGAGTTTTTGTGTATGTGTGTATTGTGTGTGTGTATGTGTGTATGTGTGTATGGTGTGTGTGTGTGTGTGTGTGTGTGTAAGTGTGTGTGTGTGTATGTGTGGTATGTGTGTATGTTTTGTGTGTGTATGTGTGTATGTGGTTGTGTTGTGTGTGTATGTGTGTATGTGTGTATGTGTGTGTGTGTGTGTGTGTGTGTTGTATGTGTATGTGTAATGGGGTGTATGTGCGGTGTTACCCACCTATTTGTACTCACCTATTGTGGTTGCAGGGGGCGAGTCACAGCTCCTGCCCTGCCTCTTTGCTGATTGCTACTAGGTCCTCTCTCTCCCTGCCCCATGAGCTCTATCATACCTTGCCTTAAAACTATGTATGGTTCCCGCCTCCACTACGTCACTTTCTAGGCTATTCCCCGGCCTGACTACTCTATGACTGAAGAAATACTTCCTAACATCCCTTTGATTCATCTGAGTCTTCAACTTCCAATTGTGACCTCTTGTGTCTGTGTCCCATCTCTGGAACATCCCGTCTTTGTCCATCTTGTCTATTCCGCGCAGTATTTTATATGTCGTTATCATGTCTCCCCTGACCCTCCTGTCCTCCAGTGTCGTCAGGCCGATTTCCCTCAACCTTTCTTCGTAGGACAATCCCCGTAGCTCTGGGACTAGTCTTGTTGCAAACCTTTGCACTTTCTCTAATTTCTTGACGTGCTTGACTAGGTGTGGAATCCAAACTGGTGCTGCATACTCCAGTATGGGCCTGACATAAATGGTAT
Organism: Cherax quadricarinatus; assembly: GCF_026875155.1. Classification (NCBI taxonomy): domain Eukaryota; kingdom Metazoa; phylum Arthropoda; class Malacostraca; order Decapoda; family Parastacidae; genus Cherax; species Cherax quadricarinatus. The sequence goes on from NC_069478.1 coordinate 28,787,493, forward strand.
ACAGAGTCTTAAACGAATCCTTACTGAGGTATCGGAACGCTATCCGTAGTTTGCCAGGCGCCCGTATGCTGCAGCAGTTATCTGATTGATGTGCGCCTCAGGAGATATGCTCGGTGTTATACTCACCCCCAGGTCTTTTTCCTTGAGTGAGGTTTTCAGTTCTTTGGCCATCTAAACTATATTGTGTCTGCGGTCTTCTTTGCCCTTCCCCAATCTTCATGACTTTGCATTTGGCAGGGTTAAATTCAAGGAGCCAGTTGCTGGACCAGGCTTGTAGCCTGTCCAGGTCTCTTTGTAGTCCTGCCTGATCCTCATCCGATTTGATTCTTCTCATTAACTTCGCATCATCTGCAAACAAGGACACCTCTGAGTCTATCCCTTCCGTTATGTCGTTCACATATACCAAGAACAGCACAGGTCCTAGGACTGACCCCTGTGGAACCCCGCTTGTCACAGGCGCCCACTCTGACACCTCGCCGCGTACCATGACCGTTGTTGCCTCCCTGACAGGTATTCTCTGATCCATTGCAGTGCCTTTCCCTGTTATGTGTGCCGATCCTCTAGCTTTTGCAGAAAACCTCTTGTGAGGAACTGTGTCGAAGGCCTTCTTGCAGCCCCAAAATATGCAGTCGATCCACCCTCTCTCTCTTTGTCTTACTTCTGTCACCTTGTCAAAAAACTCTAGTAGGTTTGTGACACAGGTTTTTCCCTTCCCTGAAACCGTGCTGGTTGTCAATTATACACTTGTTTCTTTCCAGTGCCCACCACTCTCCTCCTGATGATCTTCTCCATGACCTTGATACATACACTTAGTGATACAGGTCTGTAGTTTAGTGCCTCATGTCTGTCTCCCTTTTTAAAAAATTTGGGGAAACTACATTTGCCATTTTCCATACCTCAGGGAGTTGCCCAGTTTCAAGTGATGTATTGAAAAATCTTTTTTAATGGCTCACCACAAAATCTCTGCTCCCTTTTTTAAGGACCCATGGAGAGATTTGTCTGGCCCCACCGCCTTGAGGTGTCAAGTTCGCATAGCAGCTTCTTCACCTCCTCCTTGTTATTTTGTACCTCATCCAGCACTTGCGGGTGTGCCCCCCTGTTCCTGATTTCCTGGAGTCCTACTGGGTTCCACTGTAAATACCTCTTTAAATCTTGTGTTGAGCTCCCGACATACCTCTTGGTCGTTTTTTTGTGAATTCCCCATCACCCTTCCTCAGTCTGATTACCTGGTCCTTGACTGTTGTTTTTCTCCTGATGTGGCTGTACAACAGCTTCGGGTCAGTCTTTACTTTTGATGCTATGTCATTTTCATATTGTCTCTGACCCTTTCCCTTCTTATCTGTGCATATTCGTTTCTGGCTCTTTCGGCTGATTTCTTTATTTTTCCTGAGTTCTCTGTCTTCTGTACCTTTTCCATTCTCTAGTACACCTAGTTTTTTGCCTCCCTACACCTTTTGGGTGAACCAAGGACCGTTCTGTTCTTCCCATTATTTCTGTTTCCTTGGGAACAAACCTCTCCTCTGCCTCCTTGCTTTTGTTGCTAAAATAGTCCATCATTTCTTGTACGGTTTTCCTGTCAGTTCCCTCTCCCACTGAATGTTTTGAAGGAAGTTCCTCATGCCTGAGTAATTCCCCCTTTTGTAGTTTGGTTTATCCCAGCCTATTCCTGCTACTCTCTCCACTTTAGCTCAACTATGTAGTCGAAGCACAGAACCACATGATCACTAGCTCCCAGAGGCCTTTCATACATGAAAACCCTCGATGTCCGAACTACTCATGGTGAATACAAGGTCCAGTCTTGCTGGTTCATCCTCTCCCTCTCTCTGGCAGTGTCTCTAACATGTTGATGCATGAGGTTTTCCAGTACCACATCCATCACTTGGCTCTTTCCCTGTTTCGGGAAACCCCCATGGGGCTCCAGGTTTTCCCAGTCAACTCCTTGTGATTGAAATCACCCATAACTAGTAACTTTGCTCCTCCCATGTGGGGCTCTCCTGGCCACCTCGGCTAGTGTGTCCATCATTGCTCTGTTGCTCTCATCATATCTTCTCTTGGCCTCCTGCAGTTTTTGTGGGGGGTTGTACATTCTGCAATTATCACCTTATGTCCCCCAGACTGGATTGTTCCTACAAGTAGTCCCTTTCGCCCCTGCCATCCATTCCTTCCATTTTCTCAAATCCCACTGGTTTTTAATGAGCATGCAACCCTCCTCACCCTCTCCTCCCTCTGTCTTTCCTGAGGATTTGTTATCCGGATGGAAAGATTGAATCTGTTATTATTCTGGTGAGTTTTTTTTTCTGTGAGTGCTATTATGTCTGGGGATGTCTCTTTTAAATTTTTTCTTGCCACTCCTCATACTTGTTTGTTATTCCATCTGCATTTGTATACCCCACCTTTAACTTCTTTTCCCAAGACTGTGGTTGGGAGGTATATTGGGGTTGGGGGAAATGGGAGACCTGGTAAGGAACTATGGGGTTTTTGCTGTAGGGGTGGAGTTTGTAATGTAGTGGGTGGGGGCATTGGATGTGGCATGGGTGTTTTGGTTTAGAGTGTTTGGTTGCACTGGGTTGACCTGGTTGGGAGCTTCTATAGGAAGTTGTGAGGAGGCTGTATTTTATCTTCTTCCTGGGTCTGGGATCTCCTGTCTGTCTTCTCCATCCCCTCTCTTTCCTCCTTTCGCCTTTTGTAACATCTCTCTCAGTTTCTGCCTTCTTCTTGTGATCTGGTCGCGGTCGAGATACACCTTCCTGTATGCCGGCATGTCCCTTAATCGTGCTTTCTCCTGCAGGATCCTGGTCCGAGTCGCTTCTGCCTTGAAGGTCACTTTCACTGGCCGGTTCTTTTTTTACAAACCCCCCTATTCTCCGAAAATTTTCCAGCTGGGTCATGTCGTCTTCTCCTATTGCTTTCATGATTCTTTCAATTGCTTTTTTTCCCCTTGTTTTCTTGCTTCATATGTTTCCCCTTCAGCTTCCTGGAGCCCATACACAAAGACTGACCTACCCCTTTTATTCTCCCACTGCTTTCCCTGTGTATGCCTCATTTAATTTGGGTTTTTCCCGCACTGCGTCTCCTTTCTTTAGTTTCACGGAATGTACTTGGGGTAATGTATGTTGTTATGTGTGTGTGTATGTGTGTGTGTTGGTATGTGTGTAGGTGATGTGGGTAGTGTGTATATGTGTGGTGTGTAAAGTGTGTTGGTATGTGTTTGTGTGTGTGTGTGTGATTTGTGTTGTGTGTGTGTTGTATTGTGTGAGTGTGTGTATGTGTGTAATGTTTATTGGGTGTATGTTGTTGTGTGTGTGTGTGTGTAGTGTGTGTATGTGTGTGTGTATGTGGGTGTATGTGGTATGGTGATGTTGTTGTGGTGTGGTATGTGGTAGGTTTTGTTTGTTGGGGTGTGTGTGTGTGCATGTGTGTATGTGTGGTTTTTGTATGTGTGTGCGTATGTGTGTGTGTGTATGGTGGTGATGTGTTTTGGGGGTGTGGTGTGTTGTGTGTGTGGTATGTGTGTGTGTGTGTGTATGTGTTTTTGGTTTTGTGTGGTATGGTGTGTGTGTGTATGTTGTGTGGTATGGTGTGTTTGTGTGTGTGTGTTTGTTGGTGTGTTTTGTGTGTGTGTTGTGTGTGTGTGTGTGTGTGTGTGTGGGGTGTGTGTTGTGTGTGTGGTGTGATTCACCCAGTGAGATTTGGAGGTCGAGTCCAAACTCCTGTGTTTTACCCCGGGTTTACCTGGAAAGGTTTCCCGGGGGGCAACGCCCCGCGGCCCCGGCTGTGACCCGGGCCCCTGGTGGATCAGGCCTGATCAACCGGGGTTGCGCTGGCGCACGCAAACCAACGTACGACCACGCCCGGTGATCGGGAACTGCTTTAGGTCTTTTCCAGTCTTTGTGTGTTTTGTGTGTTTTGGGGTGTGTTTTTTGTGTGGTTTTTGTGTGGGTTGTTTTTTTTGGTGTGTTTAAAAAGGGGTATTTGGGGGGGGGGGGGTGTTTTTTGTGTGTGGGTTTTTTTTTTTGTTGGGTTTTGGGGGGTGTGTGTGTGTACTCACCTTTTGTACTCACTATTTGTGGTTGCGGGGGTCGGTCTTAGCTCTGGCCCCGCCCCTTACGGTTGCCCCTTCACCGGTGTGAGTGTGGTGCGTGTGTGTGTATGAGTTTGTGTGGTGTGTGTGTGTTTATGTGTGTGTGTGTGTGAATTTGATATATGTGTTTTGTGTGTGTGTTTGGGGGTGTGTGGGTGTGCTTGTGTGTGTGTGTGGGTGTGTGTGTGTGTGTGTGTGTGTGTGTGTGTTTTGTGTTGGTGGCGTGTGTGTGTTGTGTGTGTGTGTGTGTGTTGTGTGTGTGTGTTGCGTGTGTGGTGTGTTGTAGTTGGTGTGTGTGTTGTGTGTGTGTGTGTGTGTGTGGTGTTGTGTGTGTTGGGGTGTGGTGTGTGTGTGTGTGTGTTGTGTGTGACTCAACAATCAATATTTGCACCAATAACTACCGTTGTGCCGGGTGTGGAAGGTGGAAATTTCTCATTCATTAATTTGTTTATATTTTTACCCTTTTTTATAAATAAGTAAAACCCTTTTACAGTATTCATTTCCTTTGTAACTTGTGGTTCATTACCTTGCCCATTCAGCTATCAAAACTTTGGGGCCCAGTCCCTGGACCCATTACGTACCTCTGTAATCTGTAAGTACCTTTGTAACTTGTCATGATTGTGACTAGACCTACCCGGAGTTCATTACCTTTGTAATTTGTGGTCATTCCTTTGTAAAATTTTGAAATTTATTACTCTGAACTTGCTCAGCTATCAAAACTTTGAGTCCTCTTGGACCCCTATGTACCTCTGTAATCTTTTGACTACCGCCCACAGGATGGGTATGGGGTGCATAATAAACATATTAAACTAGAGGAGTGGTAGCGGAAATGGGGTGGGAAGGTTTACAAAGCATACATGAGTTATTTGGGAAAATTAAGTGAGCTTTTTAGGGAAGTTAGAGGATGGTGTTCGTTTTGTTGAATGGTGGACCATGAAAAGGTCCAAAGGGAAAAA
>NC_069478.1:28793029-28810529 GCF_026875155.1 Cherax quadricarinatus
TTTTTAAACCAGGATTTAGGCATATTGAACCCATGGGTTAAAAGTTGCATAAAGATCTCCTTAAAATAAATTTTAAAAAAATAAAAATTAAAAAAATTGGCAGGCAACATTTAGCAAAAAAAAATCAATATTGGAAATCTCAAAATCTTTGGGGATAACACAAATGATAAATTTATCCCAAATTGACCATCAAACCCCATTTTTAAAAAATGTAATAAACATTTTTAAAGGTACCCAAAAAAAATATTATTATTTTTTGATTGATTTTTTTTTTTTTTTTCCCTTTTTACATCAATTTATGCAAAACAAAGGGGTTTTTCCCCAAGCAGCTCCTTTTACAAAGCAAACAGGGTCCCCAATAACTTTTGAAAATTTCAGAATATCGGTTCATAAAAGGTTCAGGATAAAAAAAAATCCCAAAAATGCACTTTTGAAAAAAATAACAAATACTTAAAAACATTCCTATACAGGGGGTAAAAATACTCGGGGCCTTTTATACGTTTATGAGATAAACTGGTTATATAGACTTTTTCCCTGAAGTTCCATAAAACCCTTTATCCTGAAGTTCCTGGGGGCCCGGCCCAATCAAAAAAATCCATCCCAATCAATCTGAAAGAAAAAAATTAATTCTCAAAATCCTTTTCCCCATGATTATTCCCAGGATTTTTCCCAGGATTATGTACAGAACATGTAATTGCCCCCAATATGATATTATACACAAAAACATATAAAAATATACCAAAAAAACACTAAAAATTACGTCCCTTTGACGGGGTTTTGGGGGGAAACATGATTATTAATGTCCCCCCAGGCTCGAGGACGTTCCCCCTCCCTTTTTTCTTCTTTCCACCTCGGTTCCTTTTTTTTCCCTCATGGCTTCTCCATTAATTAAAGTTGTGCTTGAGTCACTGCTGAACGCCCGTCCCCGTGCTATGTCCAGACAGCTCCTCACTACCACTATTGTAGTCCAACAGCGGTGACTGCGAAATCAGCTGCCCCCTTGGTTTGGTATTTGGCTTTATTGCTGTAAGACCATAGCGGTGATGCCTTTAATTAGGGGTTTTGCTTTCCTTTTATAACAAGTGATCATTTCTCTTGTTAGGTTTTGTAGCTTTGCCCCTCCCTCCAGTAGCAAGTTTCGTTGAATGATTTTCCCTTTTGGTGTGAAAAAGGTGGAATTTTTGTGCCGCTTTTGGAAACCCAAGATTTTCCCTGTTGGCAAATTGTTTCCATTTTTTCTTTTGTTTTGCAAAATTTTCCCCCTTTTCAGGCAGGAAACAAAAATTTTGAGGGATTTGGGGGCTAGATCGGGGGTGCGTCACAAAACCAAAAAATTTTTTTTTTTTCCCCTTATCTTGCTTCCATGTTTCTTTTTTCCTCTTTTTAAAAAATTTTTCTCTTTGCAGCATTTGTACCAAAAAATACAAAAAAAAGGGAAAAAAAAACGTCCAAGGGAGTCGCTTTAGAAAAAGGGGGAAAATGTTTCTCTCGCCTTCCAGTCCATGATTTGAGATTGTAATTTCCACCCCCCGAGTTCCCAATTTTCTTTTTTTAGAAATTTCATTTAAAAAATAAAAAAAAAAAGGAAAAAAATTTGTATATTTTATAACACCTACACTGTAGAACTTACCTCCCGTGAAACGTATTTACCAATAAAAAAAAAAAATTTTAAAAATTATCGACAGGAAAAAAACCCCCAAAAAAAAAAACACCAAAAAAAGTTTTTTTGTCTTTTTTCGGTAAATTTAATCTTTTTCATATTTTTCATTTTTTTGGTTTCTTTTTTTTTTTTTAATTTATTTAAAAAAAAAAAAAAAAGATACAAAAAAAAAAAAATCCAAAAAAACCCTCAAACAAGTGACAACAATTAACAAAAAAAAAAACATTTTAAAAAATTTGATATAACAAATTCTCCCAAAAAACCCAACCCGTTTTTAAAAAAAAAAAAAACTAGTCAAAAAAACGTGGATTCTAAAAACGAAAAAAATTATATTTTAAATATATTATATAATAAATAATATAAATAATGAGTGCAATAGTTTCTTCAGCAAGACTGGATATAAAAAAAAAAACAAAAAAAAAATTACCAAAAAAAAAAAAAAATAAAAAACTTAAAAAAATTAAAAAACAAATTAAAATGTAGGTAAAAAAAAACTTGTAAAGTATTAACAATTCTCTAAAAAAAATCCCCAAAAAACCCTTTTAAAAAAAATAAATCTTAAAAAACGTTACCTCAAAATTTTAAATTAATTTAATATTTTTAAATTTATTTAAAAAATAAATATATAAAATATATATATAAAAATATATATATATATATAAATATATAATATATACACATGAATACACATACCATATATACAACTTGTATGTGACTTTTTGTAAGAACAAACTGGATCATACATAGAAATAAAGCCTAAATGACTTTTCACCAAAAAACAAAAAAAATTTCATCCAAGATAGAACATACCAAAGACATTGGTTCCCCAAACACCCCTACACACACAAAAAATTTTAATGTTCCTATTAACCTCAATATATTATGACCTTCCATCAAAAAAGGGGTATTATAAACCCTCAAATACTTTTATATTTTCGACATGGGCATTTTGTACCCTTTTCATACGAAAAAAAAGGGAAGTATGACAAGGATAAATCAAAACACAGTTTCGAATGAAAAAAACATATCCCCCAAAATAACAATAAATAAAAACCCCCCCTATATAAAAGGTTTTAAACAATGGGAAAAAAAGAAAATCACATACTATTTTTTGATCTGTGATTTTAAAAATTCTAAAGGTCTACATACCCCGGACCCCCCGAGGGCTCCGAAAAAAAAAACTTACCCACTCCACCTTGCAAACCAATAAACCCTTCTTCATCGGGTTCCCAAATCACCCCCAAGGGGACACCCCACGAAGAACCAACCCCTTCCCTCTCCCCCCGTCCACCAACGGAGTGGGTAAAGGGGGGGGAAAGAAGTCAGATATCCCTCCGAAACTTTCCCCCACCTTCCCCATAAAATTTTTTTGTTCTACATGCGTCCATAAAAACTCGCCGCCAACGCTTTTTTCCTAATTTTTCCTCCACCTCCCTCATCCCCCAAAAAAACATAAAGTAATAAACTATTACGAAATCTGATAGCCCCCCCCCACCTCTTTGGGGTACCCCCCCCTATCTAACATTAAGCCCTGGGGTTGATAGCCCCCCCCCCCCCCAAAAAAAAAGAAAACCCTCTTCAACCAAAATCTTCCACCTAAAAAGCAGAACAAAAATAAAAAACATGAAAACCCTTTCAACTTTCCCCCAAAAAAACCAAATGATGCCCTCTCACAAAAACCCATCGTCTTGCACCTCTTTCGATCTAACGCCCCCCTAAGAAATCTATAAATAATTCCCCGCTCTTGCCGGTATTCTTAATTTATAAATTTCCCCCCAAATATAAATCCCAATCTATGTGGGATACCTGCCATCCCTTGTTAAATTTCCTAAAACGCGGCCCACCCCACAAACCGTTTTACCTGGTTTTTTTACATTGCGGATTTAAACTAAACCGCAACTATCTTCACACTCCACTAAGTCCCTCCCCACCCCCACATTTGCGGATACCCCCATAAACCTCCCCCCCCCAAAGACCCCTTTCCCCCCGCTGCCCAAATATACCTTGCTTCACATATAGCGCCTTCCCCTAGACCTAATGCCACATCCCAATCCCCCCTGTCTTACCGCAGTTTCCCAAAATTTTTTTTTTTTTTTACCCAACCCCCCCCTCCCAAAACCCCACACATACCTTAAGGCTCTTTTTTGAAATTCCCATAATTCCTGATTTTTAAAGGGGAAAATTTTTTCCGCCACTCCCCAACTTTACATAAACAGCGTATTTCCCCCAAACCCTTTGATCCCGGTTACATCCCCGGCCCTTAGACTCCCAGCCTACCAAAGCTCGTCCATTACCATTTTTAAAATTAACCCTCCTGCTACCTGTCTTTTGCTAAATACAAAAACCCACAAATCTTTTGCCTATCTACAGTTTCCATCCAACTCCTCCCCCCCCGGTCCCTCCCACCCCAAATTTCCTCCCCCACAACCGGATTTCTGCTTATTAACTCTCATCCAGAGCATTCCCAAAAAACTCAATTACCCTTCCCCCTTTTCTTTAAAACTTTTTCTCTTAAGTAAAAAATTGATCACTACATAAACCAAAAATATTCCCACAAAATCCCCTTCTCCCCCCTCTTCCCATCCCCCCATCAACCAAACATAGAAAAAGGGTTCGCATACATGCAAAGATATTTGGGGGAGTGGACACCCCCCCTTAAACCCCTCCCCCGCTTATGAATACCCAACCACCCTTACCTGTACTCTCATCGATGCTTCTCATACAAAGTCCTCACCCATCAAACCCCCCTCCCTCCCAAAACCCCTTCTCACCATACCTCAAACAAAAATTCCCTATCCCCATAATCATAAAATTTCTCCCAAAGATAGAATACCTCCCTTTCTACTACCTCAAGGGAAAACCCGAATACTCCATGACCACCCCATACTCCCCCCCGGGAACCAAATTGCCCCCATTATCACCGACCCCCTACCTTCTTCATCTATTACCCAAATTTTTCGCAAAAAACCCTTTTAAATTCGCGCACATCAAAGAATTGCCGGAAGCACAATCTCTTTCCCCCCCTTTTCTTTGGCACCAAAAAATATGACCCCGTACTTTGCGATGTGCCCAACTCCCTAGTTAACTTGATCCAAAAGCCAACAAAGCAATGCCTAATACACCCCCCTGTGCTCTATAAAAATATTTGGTATACCTTACCCCGGTGTTTTCCGGACTCAACCGAAAACTCCTCTTCCCCCTCAACCTACTTATACCAACCTCCAACCCCCCTCAAACCTGCTCACTAAAACGCTATGGAAAACCCCCCCTTAAAAAAAACCCTCCCCCGGAACCCCCATCCCTCCAAATCCTTTCTCCCTAAACCAATATCACTAGGACCTCTTTCCGTATTGGGAACTCGACCCCCCTGGATACCCCCCCACCCCAGGCTTGTCTCCCAAATTTTAGAATGGTGGTTACACTTGTCGGTCCCCTTAAATTTTCGTAAAACAAACCCCGACGGGGTTATCACCCCACAATACTCCTCTACCCGCCCCCAACCCTAATTTTCATCAAACCCATTTGTGAATTCAGCGACCGCTCCCCAACTGCCCCTGACCCCCCCCCTAAAACCCCCCTCCCCCAACAAAAACAATCTTGCAACTTTCCAAAATTTTGCAACCCAAAACGCCACCTCGCCTTTCCCTCCCCCCAAGTTAAAAAAATTCGCATTTCCCCGGGTTTTTTCCCGCATTTCCCACCAAACTAACAGACAAAACCCTTCCCTTAGCCTCCCAAAAAGCAACCCCCCAACACTGAAAAAAGGCCCCCCTCTCCCCCCTTAAGAAGTCTTAATTTAATTTCCAACCCAGAATAAAAACCCCCCACTCCATTCCCCATCAAATCTCTTTACCGCCCGGACCCAAAACCCATCAAGGTTTGCCCCCACCATCTATACCCTGCTTAATATAAATTCGCCCAAACACGCTTATTCCCCACGGACGAACGTGGTCCCCTGTATCCCCCCCCCCACCCCATCAACCCCCAATACTGGAAAAACATCCCCAGCAAACAGCACACAAACCCCCCCTTCCGGTTCGACATCACCCTCCAATCACACAATTCCAAACCCACCTATTTCTTTTTAGCAGGCAAACCCCTTCAAGTGATACAGCAAAACCTCCTACAAAAACTACTTTTTTCCCCGGAATCTATTTCTGCAGTAAACTCCTACAAAACTACTGACTCTCGCCCCGCCCCTCCCCCTCACGACCCTCCCCCCCCCCCCCCCCCTTCCCCGCCATGAACGCAAGGGGCTGGGCTCCTTTATGCCCTGCTACCCCCCCTTTCAATTGCAAACCATGGGAAATAATCCAATCCTTTTACGCAAACACAACCAGCCCTATGATTTTGCTCTTGCAAAAAGCAAAAAACTACATCAACCCCGTAAAACCCCTCCAACCCAAACTTTCTTAACCTCAGTTTAATTCCCTTGAATTAAAAAGGACCTTCTGAAACTTATAGAATGGCGGGTTTCCCTTGCCGTGGGGTTTACTCGCTGCACTTTTTTACATTACGTATTCCCCTTTCCCCCGAGTTATCCCGTGCAGTCACCCCCCCCTCCCCTCCCCCTGTGCAAATCAGGCGCACCTCTCCACTATGTGGCACGGCCCACAAAACCCCGCCCCCTGACTTCTTTTTCCCCCGGGCCCCTGCCCCGGGTAAAACCCGTCTATCTCTGATGCCGCAGTTTTTTCTAAACTTTCCCCTTACAACATCTCACCTCAGACGAATCCCCCGGGGGTCCTCCCCGGCCACCACACGCTCCAGCCTTTTCTTACCAAGTCTTTCCACAATTTGTTGTCCCCACTTCCCAAATTCACATAAACTGAGGACACCTCTGCACCGGGGTCACCCCATCCCAAAAAAACCGATGACATCTCCAGTAAACCCCCCTATCGAAACTTCCTGGGCTAAAGACTCCTCAATAACACCCTTTGACTCCCCCCCCCTCCCCCTGGGATAGTGACACACGTCTCCTCCCCGCCACCTCCCCTCACCTCCATGCCCAGAGATGGCCTCCCGAGGCAAAAAGAGCCCGGACCAAAAACACCATGTTTTATCACATCGGTGTTTCCAGAATTCGAGGGGCCCGCCTCCTAGGACACTGGGCTGCCCTGTGCTCATAAAGCGCACAACGCATTTTTTTTCTCTGACCCGCATAGTACACAAAACCTGTGTTCTAAAACCGGTCATCGTTACATAGGGTGGTTAAAACCTTTTTAAAAACATTTTAAAGGGGGTTAAAACCTTCCCGGCATTCCTTCATACGGACCATCCCCCATACCCCCAGGTTTTTCAGATGCTTTTTCCCATAAATCGAAAAACTCCTGATCCTAGCCGTAGCCCCGAAGGGTACATTCCGTACCTTACCCATGTGAATACTTAGAAACTCATGTAACCAACATCCACGCTGAAAACACACTCATGCTTGTTCCCGGGGATTTCTCGCATTCTTGTGAAACCGGCTCTCAAAATTTTACGAAGATTCTTGTCAAAAAATTAAAAAGCGACGCCATATAATTCCTGTTTGGGGTACCAATTTTTGTCCCGATAGTTTGGGAAAGTACGTTCATCTATCTCCACTTAAGCCACGAACCCGCTCATGCAGATAATTTACTTTCCCCTCGTATGTTCACCATTTTATATCCCAAAATGACAGCGCCCACCTTTTCTAATGGGTTTTTGAGTACTGGGGTAGCTCGCCGAAAAACGCAGAGGGGTGCTGAGCACAACCTCCCCCCACCCTAGTCAGGGACGAAGCTTTTTTGGTGTTCTGGCCAGATTGGCGGGGCGGTGACACATCGCTTCTTTTTTTTTTCAAGATTACTTCATTTTTTGGTGTACTTTAGAACTTTTAAAAAAAAACCTCCGTGCTGAAGTTTTTTCATTCGGCCAAAAAGAAATGAAATATGCAAAATTTTCGAAAAATTGCATTGGAGGGAGTCGTCCTCATGGGACTTGGAAAATTGGGTTTTACACTTTTCTGCTGATAGAAACCCCAATTCCATCATCGCTACTCCTTTCTAAAATAAAACCCTTTTTTCATGCTAAAAAAAAAAAAAAAGTTTCATAACTTTTTTGTCAATTGGAAATGTCGGTCTTGTTTCCCCCAAAATCTAAAAATATTTGGGGTAGTTTTAGAAAGGTACGTTGGTCGTGAAACAAAACTTCCCTATGTTTGTTGGAAAAACAATCAATTCATTCAAAATAAGGATCATTCACCCAAAATAGGAAATAAGTTTTTTTTTGAGAATAGGCCCCAACGCGCGGCACCCCCCCGCCCGGGGAACAATTTTTTTCCCCCAAAAATTCGCCTTATTTTACATTTTTGCGCGACCTACGAGTGTTTTTTCAGTAAACCATTGAAAACCGTTTTCTCTCATCATGAGAGAGAGGCGGACCCCTCTTTACCTTTAGGGGAAATATCGATAGAAATTTTTTCCTTGGGGCGTCATATTATGCTAAATATTTTTTTTTAAGGTGTACTTTTTATGTTTATATGCTATTATTATATTGCATTATGTCATAATAGATCAATTGTGATAGATAAATAAGCCTTATAATTGATATTAGCGTGGGTATGGAATATTTTGTTGGCTGGAGGTGTCGGCCATTTTATGCAATATACCCAGGGTAGCTTGATTGGTTACTTGATCATATTAGCTCCACCCACTCTGGCATGATCTCAGATGGTGAATTTGTATTATATTAGACATAAAGATGTAAGATTAGATTAGATTTTGCCACCGAAGTGGCTAGTTTATTGTGCACCCCATATCCATCCTGTGGACGGTAGCGCGAGAGCATATGGATACACAAAAGACCTAGGAACTAGGCCCCAAAGGGTTAACAGGAATACATATGGATTTATATCTACATATCTATAGTTCACTTATCTGTTACAAGCAAATTTAGGAAATTTGCTTAGTATATCTGGTATCTTATTTTCATTAATAAGATATCTGACATGTCACATAGGTTATTTATACTGTCTGTCTCTGTATCCTCAATGAGTGGACAATTAAGCACATAGTGTTCAAGAGAGTGACCATATGCCTGATCAACATAATTTACATTTAGTTTGATCATCTGTGTGTCTCCCAAACTGCCAGAAGTACTTGTAACCAAGCTAAGCTGGCCATACAACATCAGTCGTACTGTAACCACTAAGCCTGGCATACAAACTCAGTCAGTCTGTTCACATTGCAAGTTGCTCCATAAACATACTTATCTACGTTCATGTTATCATAGTGGGTTATAGATCTACTCAGGCTTCTAACTGCATTCCTATAACAATCATTTTCATTATTTACTTCTCTCCTAATATTATTCCTAATGCTAGACACAGTTATACCAAAGTTATATTCTACATTCTCCTTCTCGATACTCTTCTTGGCTAACATATCAACTTTATCATGAAGGAGTAATCCAATGTGTGATGGGATCCATAGCAATTGTACATTAATTCCTTTGTCCCTAATTTTTGAGTATCTATACCTGGCTTCCCCAATGAGCATGTTGTTGGAGTCATTATATGAGCCAAGAGCCTTCAATGATGACATAGAATCAGTAATGATGATAGAGTCAAGCTCAGTGTCATAGGTTAGCTTCAGCGCCATTAGGATTGCAAACAATTCAGTTTGCACTGTAGACGCCCAGTTGTTAATTCTTATGCCAACTCAACAAATTTATTATGTTCTTAACTGGGGAGGTGGCAAAAAAAAGGATGCAGCCCTGCCAAAGACCCCCTTTTTAGATCCTCAGTGTTATAAATTGTGATAACTTGTTACTACGCAGGTGAGAAATTTCTTCGGGGAGCAGTTGCTCTAACAAGAATTTAAGGAAGGGATTACTAGAAATGATTCTTGGGAGGGACTTGTAGGTATTGATATTAAATAACACATTTTCCCCATGGAGGGGTGAAATCTCTTTTCCCAAAGTGTACTTTCATGCGGGTTTTATGAAACTTAATGCAATTGCACGTTTTCACAATCCTTTAGATTTTGTTTATTTACCTCAAAACCTTGGTAAGTTTCCTGTGACAGTGGTTCGTTTCTTAAAATTTTAACAGAAAAGTTTTTAATTCAACAACCCTATAAAGAACGAAATACCAAGCTCCTTCTCATGTTAAAATTTTTGTGATCTGGGACAGCAAGAAAAAACCTGAAGCTTCTTTTGCTTAACCCCCAAGGGTCGGAGAGAATTTTTCTCTAGCTAATATCAACAGGGGAAAGCAGCAAAATAAATTTAAAGGCCCTAACAAAACTATGTAATCATTTCACGTTTCTCACATTTGACCATGGGTTGGGGATTGTACCAGCAACGCTTTGAGGATTTCCCTGTTTTACTTTCTTGTTTAGTTGGGGATAGGATTTTTTTTAAAGGGTAATCTACACCAAGATATTTAAGAAACGATAAAAAACGATAAAAAAACAGGGGGAAAAAAAAAAATAACAAAACGTAAACAAAGCTGGTCAGGTTTCTCGCGCATTGTCGGTCGCCGTCACCATGCCGTTATAAATGGCTGTAATTCTTTTAGAAACATCGAAAAAGGGAAAATAATTATCCCAGAGTGTAGCCAGAAATTCAGCTTTTTTTTGGGTAAAAATAATCCATTTTTATTTTTTTTCGATTTTTTTTTGCACGCGCACGTGACCAGGAGCAAGATTTGGGTGCAGGAGGGGGGAAAGATTTTCCAGACAGTGGTCAATTTTTAAAGCTGTTCCCGGAAATTTCTGGGATGTTGCATCCCGGAGCTTGTAGACTCCACAATGATAGGTTTTTGGTTCTCGACCTTTACTGCTAAAACTTCCACTAATCATTTGAGGCATTAAAAAGCTGTGCAAACAAGTGACTCTGCAATGTACAGGGCCAACCCCCCCCTCTTTTGCCGTTCACTCTGTCAACTTTATAGGTTTACCTGGGATCCTATTTCTTGTCCAAGGATCCTTTATGTGGGGTTTAGTGAAGCCGCGAACATTGCCTTTGCCTCTGCAAGCGTCCCCGGATGAAAGGTATTTTTTTGTTTGTTGCTGGTTTAGACCCCGTATATTTGAAAAAAATGTTTGGACTGGGGTTTGTTGTCTGGGGGGGGGTTTTTTTTCCGGCTTTGTATCTGTATCTGTTGGGTTTTGGAGTGGAGGCCCTCGACTGTGGTTCCACCCAGGAGATGGATTTGGTTACGATTTATTATATATATATTAAAATATATATAATATAAATAAATATATAAATAATAATATTTTATATATATAAAAAATAATTTTTTATATATATATAAATAATATTATTTTAATAAAAATTATTATTATATAAAAAAAAATATATAAATATATATTTATATATTTTTAAAATATTAATATTAAAAATATTTATTTAATATAATATATAAAAATTTATATATAATTTATATTATATATTTTATAAAATATTATATATTTTTAATATATGCAAAACAACCACTTGAAAGAAAAAGGAAAAATTCAATCGCTTTCGTGACTACTACATTATCAAAGGAACTATGAAATGAAAACATACAGGAAGCATTAAGGGGTCCGGCCAGACCCCACTACGATCCCACAACGGTTAAAAAGGACCGCGGCGAGCCAACTGGAAGGTCCTTTTCACAACTCGCCCAACTATCTACCCCAAAAAAATTTTAAAATTTTTTGTCCGTGTATTATTAAAATTTTTCCCAAATTCTATTAATTTTAAATGGATCTAATTATATAAAACCCAAAGGGAAAAAAATTAGATCATTTATAATTAAAAGAAATTTTGGGAAAAAATTTTTAAAAATCACTGGACAAATAATTTTAAATTTTCTTGGGTAGAATGCTTGGGGGGGAGTTGTCAAAGGACCTGTCCAAATTGGCTCGCCGCGCGTCACGTGTTTAACCGTTGTGGAATCTGATAGTGAGGTGCTGGCCGGACCCCTTATATAGCTTCCTTGTATGCTTCACTTTCATAGTTCCTTGATAATGTGAGTAGTCACGAAAGCGCTTGGAATTTCTCTTATTCTTTCAGAGTGGTTGTTTTGCATATTTTGAAATCACCTGTTTACTGTGATCTTATTGCATATATTATATATATATATATATATATATATATATATATATATATATTATATATATATATATATATATTTATTTATATATATTATATATGTATATATTATATAATATTCACTGACCATTGATTAGAGTTTATTACTATTAAAAAACAAAATTCATATTTGCGCCCATCAGTTAACAGTAAAAATTCAATTTTTTTTAAAAATAATGTTAATCAACAAATTTTGTTTAGTATCGGGGGTAAAAAGACAACTCCCACCATGTGGAAAAAAGGGGCGGGTGAAATGGGGAAGTCGGTAGCTTACACACATTGACCTCTTCGCTCTGGGGGCCGGGAGGTTGTGCTGCGCCTTTGCCCCTGATTCGCCCCTCCCCTTGGGGAGGACGGCATGGCTTTGGTTTGTCCCTGTTGGTAGCACTGGTGATTTTCACAAGAGGGGCGCAGGCTACCAGGCGGAGAATCAACACTGGTACTAAGTTTAAAAGGCGCGGTACAAACCCCCAATGCATCGTTCTCTCCTTCCATTTTAAAGATATCTATTGCATCAACAACGACGATCTGTATGGAATTGCCTTAAACGGAGCTACAAGGATTTTTTGTGAAATTCGTGACTGCTGCGGTAAATGACAAGATGTTGGAAAATACCATATGTGTGTATGCTTGGTAACCCTGGTTTAGAATACAAAGATGACGTATCCAAGTATTACATTTGGGTAAAGTTACGAAATTCCCATTTGAGGCGGAGAAGAAGACATAAAGAAAACGTTCGACGGTATGGTGCAACATCAAGCAACAGTTGGAAGGTGGTCTGAGGGAAAATGTATGCTGGACTGCGTGAGGGATCCTTTACCTTTAAGATCCTTTGCGCAAATCCAAAACCATCATTTGGGGCACTAAAGTGATTTTGAACTCAGGTATATGTCACATATGCGAGGCAGAGAAGAACCTATAGACTGTGTGGAGCGTATGAACATATGGCTGCGCAGTGTCCTAGTCGATCGTCACCTGCGACACATGGAGAAGGAGTGAGAGGTGATGACCCAGCCCTACAAGGGGAGCGTTTTCGGGCTAGTAGAACATGGAGTGAAATTGTGGAGGACAATCCGGTGGAATGTGTCACATTACAGGAGGTCTCTCAGGTTATTGAGACCATGCATAAGGAGAATGAGGTGCGACAAGTGGAACTGCGTAGGGAAGTTTTGGCTGCTATAAACATTGTTATACAAGGATTCTTGGAAGATCAGAATGAGGACAGGACACTAAGTATGGTGAGGGATGGGAAATCTGTGGATGGGGGTGGAATTCGTGGGGAGGGTAATTTTGGGTGGGGGGGATGGGCAACCACTGAGCATGTGTGAGGCTGTGGTTTTGAAGTGCACAAAGTTGGATGTGCAGATGAGGCCCATGCACATCGTTGGGGCATCACACAAGAAAGGGATAAATGTTTTTAAACACCTGCAAAAAAGATCTAATAAGAAACACTCATGGATGTGCCAAGAAAAGTCTCAGGGAGGGGAGGGGGAAGGAGCAGGCAAAGGTGAGGCTGGGAAAGGACATTGTGAAAAGTATATTGTGCAAAAACGTAAAGGCCGCGCATGGCATCGGTCGATTGGTAAGCCCCCGACAGCATTTTTAAGTGCCTAACATAAATGTAAATGGCCTAAGGGCCAATGTAAAGCGCAAGGGTGTTTTGTGGCTTTTTAAGGTAATATGGAATACCCGGGCATATATTTCAAGGCATAATTTAAGTATGGAAGGGATTTTTTTGGTGGATGGGTATAAAGTTTATGCAGGGTATACAGGGAAGCCAGTCCTTTTCAAATGTTACATTAGGGAAAAAAGGGTGGATGGGAGAGTAATGAGGGTGGATGGGACATGGGGTGGGGTACGTGTGTTTTGTGAGTGTATATATGCCGGCAGACAGCAATAGGCGTTTAAAAAGGATTTTATAAGGACATTCTAATTTATCATATGTGGGGGGTTACCTGTTTATTCATTAGTTGGAGGGATTGGAATAGTGTGATACATAGGAAGGATGTGGAGCCGAAGGGTACAGGGTGTGTATTGGGGGTTCAATGGGATGTTTTAGGGGGAGCTGGCTTAGTTGATGTAGTGAGGGGGGAGGGGTGGAACGTGGAGTATACTTATGTGTGGAGGGGATATACAGCACGATTAGATCGTGGCTAACGCGACGGTCTGGAGTTTTGAGACTCTCTGACCGCGGGTTCAATCCCGCCCGTGGTATGGTTTGTTTGCAATCGTGTCATTACGATTTCGTGAGTCATGCTAATACGGAAATTTTGAATGTTGTGTTTTCAGATCACATAATGTTGTCTGGTCCCACCGCCTTTGAGGTGTCAAGTTCGCATAGCAGCTTCTTCACCTCCTCCTTGGTTATATGTACCTCATCTAGCACTTGCTGGTGTGCCCCCCTGTTCTGATTTCTTGGAGTTCTTGTGTATGTGTGTATGTGTGTGTGTGTATGTGTGTATGTGTGTATGTGTGTGTGTGTGTGTGGTGTGTGTATGTGTGTGTGTGTGTATGTGTGTGTATGTGTGTATGTGTGTGTGTGTATGTGTTTTATTGTGTGTGTGTGTGTGTGTATGTGTGTATGTGTGTATGTGTGTGTGTGTGTGTGTGTGTGTGTTTTATGTGTATGTGTAAAGTGTGTATGTGCGTGTGTACCACCTATTGTACCACCTATTTGTGGTTGCAGGGGTCGAGTCACAGCTCCTGGCCCTGCCTCTTCGCTGATTGCTACTAGGTCCTCTCTCTCCCTGCCCCATGAGCTCTATCATACCTAGCCTTAAAACTATGTATGGTTTTCCCGCCTCCACTAACGTCACTTTCTAGGCTATTCCACGGCCTGACTACTCTATGACTGAAGAAATACTTCCTAACATCCTTTGATTCATCTGAGTCTTCAACTTCCAATTGTGACCTCTTGTGTCTGTGTCCCATCTCTGGAAAACATCCCGTCTTTGTCCATCTTGTCTATTCCGCGCAGTATTTTATATGTCTTTTATCATGTTTTCCCCTGACCCTCCTGTCCTCCAGGGGTCGTCAAGGCCGATTTCCCTCAACCTTTCTTCGTAGGACAATCCCCGTAGCTCTGGGACTAGTCTTGTTGAAAAACCTTTGCACTTTCTCTAATTTTTCTTGACGTGCTTGACTAGGTGTGGAATCCAAACTGGTGCTGCATAAATCCAGTATGGGCCTGACATAAATGGTATACAGAGTCTTAAACGAATCCTTACTGAGGTATCGGAACGCTATCCGTAGGTTTGCCAGGGGCCCGTATGCTGCAGCAGTTATCTGATTGATGTGCGCCTCAGGAGATATGCTCGGTGTTTATACTCACCCCAGGTTTTTTCCTTAGTGAGGTTTTCAGTCTTTGGCCATCTAAACTATATTGTGTTTTGCGGTCTTCTTTGCCCTTCCCCAATCTTCATGACTTTGCATTTGGCAGGGTTAAATTCAAGGAGCCCCGTTGCTGGACCAGGCTTGTAGCCTGTCCAGGTCTCTTTGTAGTCCTGCCTGATCCTCATCCGATTTGATTCTTCTCATTAAACCTTCGCCCTCATCTGCAAACAAGGACACCTCTGATCATCCCTTCCGTTATGTCGTTCACATATACCAAGAACAGCACAGGGCCTAGACTGACCCCTGTGGAACCCCGCTTGTCACAGGCGCCCACTCTGACACCTCGCCGCGTACCATGACTCGTTGTTGCCCTCCCTGACAGGTATTCTCTGATCCATTGCAGTGCCTTTTCTGTTATGTTTTGCCTGATCCTCTAGCTTTTGCAGTAACCTCTTGTGAGGAACTGTGTCGAAGGCCTTCTTGCAGTCCAAAAATATGCAGTCGAAACCACCCCTCTCTCTCCCCTTTTCTTACTTCTGTCACCTTGTCATAAAACTCTAGTAGGTTTGTGACACAGGATTTTCCTTCCCTGAAACCGGCTGGTTGTCAATTATAAAACTTGTTTCTTTCCAGGTGCCCCACACTCTCCTCCTGATGATCTTCTCCATGACCTTGCATACTATACACGTTAGTGATACAGGTCTGTAGTTTTAGTGCCTCATGTCTGTCTCCCTTTTTAAAAATTGGGATTTACATTTGCCCATTTTCCATACCTCAGGGAGTTGCCCAGTTTCAAGTGATGTATTGAAGATCTTTGTTAATGGCTCACACAAAATCTCGGGCTCCCTCTTTAAGGACCCATGGAGAGATTTTTGTCTGGTCCCACCGCCTTTGAGGTGTCAAGTTCGCATAGCAGCTTCTTCAACTCCTCCTTGGTTATATGACCTCATCCAGCACTTGCGGGTGTGCCCCCCTTTTTCTGATTTCCTGGAGTCCTACTGGGTTCCACTGTAAATACCTCTTTAAATCTTGTGTTGAGCTCCCGACATACTTTTGGGTCGTTTCTTTGAATTCCCCATCACCCTTCCTCAGTCTGATTACCTGGTCCTTGACTGTTGTTTTCCTCCTGATGTGGCTGTACACAGCTTCGGGTCAGCCCTTTACTTTTGATGCTATGTCATTTTCATATTGTCTCTGACCTCCCTTCTTATCTGTGCATATTCGTTTCGGGCTCTTCGGCTGATTTCTTTATTTTCCTGGAGTTCTCTCGTCTTCTGTACCTTTTCCATTCTCTAGTACACCTAGTTTTTTTCCCCCCTACACCTTTGGGTGAACCAAGGACTCGTTCTGTTCTTCCCAAATTTTTTCTGTTTTCCCTTGGGAACAAACCTCTCCTCTGCCTCCTTGCATTTTGTTGCTACATAGTCCATCATTTCTTGTACTGGTTTTCCCCCGTCAGTTCCCTCTCCCACTGAATGTCTTGAAGGAAGTTCCTCATGCCCGAGTAAATTCCCCCTTTTGTAGTTTGGTTTATCCCAGGGCCCATTCCTGCTACTCTCTCCACTTGGAGCTCAACTATGTAGTCGAAGCCAGAACCACATGAAACACTAGCTCCCAGAGGCCTTTCATTTCATGATACCCTCGATGTCCGAACAAATCATGGTGAATACAAGGTCCAGTCTTGCTGGTTCATCCTCTCCTCTCTCTCTGGCAGTGTCTCTAACAATGTTGATGCATGAGGTTTTCCAGTACCACATCCATCATCTTGGCTCTCCATGTTTCGGACCCCCATGGGGCTCCAGGTTTTTCCCAGTCAATCTCCTTGTGATTGAAATCACCCATAACTAGTAACTTGCTCCTCCCATGTGTGCTCTCCTGGCCACCTCGGCTAGTGTGTCCCATCATTGCTCTGTTGCTCTCATTTATATTCTTCTTTTTGGCCTCCTGCAGTTCTGTGGTGGGTTGTACATTACTGCAATTATCACCTTATTTCCCTCAGACTGGATTGTTCCTACTAAGTAGTCCCTTTTCGCCCATGCCATCCATTCCTTCCATTTTTCTCAAAATCCCACTGGTTTTTAATGAGCAGTGCAACTCCTCCTCACCCTCCCTCCCCTTGTCTTTCCTGAGGATTTGTTATCCGGATGGAAAGATTGAATCGTTATTATTCTGGTAGTTTTGTTTCTGTGAGTGCTATTATGTCTGGGGATGTCTCTTTGATTCTTTCTTGCCACTCCTCATAACTTGTTTGTTATTCCATCTGCATTTGTATACCACACCTTCAACTCTTTTCTAAGACTGTGGTCTGGGAGGTATATTGGGGGTTGGGAGTGGGAGACCTGGTAAGGAACTATGGGTTTTTTGCTGTAGGGGTGGAGTTTGTAATGTAGTGGGTGGGGG
>NC_069478.1:28813029-28825805 GCF_026875155.1 Cherax quadricarinatus
ACTTGCCTCAGTATCAAAACTTTGGAGTTCCAGTCTCTGGGACAATTATGTACCTTCTGTAATCTCTATACCCTTGTACTACGCTCTTCGTAAAACACCGGATGGGCTCAACTTGCATGGGTTGCCCTACGCAAATATACAAATATTCTCTAAACTAGAGGAGTGGTAGCGTGAAAATGGGGTGGGAAGGTTTACAAAGCATAACATGAGTTATTGGAAACTTAATGTGAGCTTGTTAGGGAAGTTAGAGGATGGTGTTCGTTTTGTGAATGGTGGACACCCCATGAATGGTCCAAAAGGGGGGGGAGGACAAGGGAGGTGTATACTACTATGGTGGGAGGAATATGTCCTAAACCAGGATCCAAAAGTTTTGTAAGAGGAAAAGAGGGAGGTAAGGCCAATGGAAAGATGGTTACAGAGGTATTTTAGAGGGCAGTTAAAACATTGTTATAAAGGTTTTAGTGGGGTATATCCGGTTCAAGAGATTAAGGGAATTAAGCGCAATGATGAATTTTGCAAAAAATGCAAGATTTAATGTTGAGTGATTGAAAGATGGGTTGGTGGGATGTATTTTATGGGGAAGGATAAGCCATCAGGCCTGTGTTTTGCGGGTGGCTTAATTAAAATACGGCCAAAGTATAATGGACTATGGTGAAAATTTGGACGTGCATAAGGCTGTGGGATTGTATAAGGTAGGACAGAGGTTAGTAACGACGGAAGGTATGAGTGGTTTTGCTGATGAGTGGTTTGAGTTGTAAATGAGATTGGGGACCTGAAGATTTTAGAGAAGGGGATACAAGGGGGGATACATAAAGGGGCCCATAGATAAAAAGGAAGTGTGGATGGCATTAAAGGGGATGAGCATCGTGAAAACACCTGGGATAGATGGAATCCCAAATGATTTTTATTTGAGCAACTGGGAGGTCATGGAGGATTTCTTGGTGGCAGTTAGATGAATGAGATGAAAGGATAAGGGAGGTACTAAAGTATGACGCGAAGAAAGGAACAGGTGTTGTTATTATGGTTATTATGGTATTAATTATAAAGTAAATTTAATGGAATTCTGTGTATTGACATCACACAGCTATCAGTCAGGTGATAAGTACACTAATTGCAATATTAATGCATTTTGTGGGTTTAGAACTTCTTTTTGATAATCATAATAATAATGCATAATGTAATATATTAAAATTGATGTACAGTATTTCTTGTAATATTGTATTTAGCATAGGTTTAAAGGGATATAAAGCACAGGGAATGAGAGATAGTTTGTGTCAGCTTAAGTTTAAAAGTGCAGTGTGTATATCGACAATGAAAATTTATAATTTCTGTGGAAGATCCGATACTGTGTTCTTTTATTTATTGTACTGTAATGTTTTCAATAAAATATAAAAAAAAATTTCACGCACCTTTCAGAAGATACATTCTACCAATCAAACTACCACCACCACTCATTCTTACTTCATATACTGTCTTATGAATTTTCGTTCACATGCTCTATATTGTTAACCACCAGGTATATTGTTACTACCCGGGTATATTGTATTACCACCAGGTAGTAACGCAGTATACCTGGTAGTAACACAATATACCTGGCAGTAACACAATATGCCTGGCAGTAACACAGTATACTAGGTAGTAAAACACATAACCTGTTAGTAAACACATATACCTGGCAGTAAACAATATACTGGGCAGTAAACACAGTATATAGGTAGTCAACACATACCTGTAGTAACACAATATACCTGGTAATAATTGTTTGCAATCCTAATGGCACCAAAGCTAACTTATGACACTGAGCTTGACTCCATCATCATTACTAATTCTGTCATCACTGAAGGCTGTTGACTCATATAATGACTCCAACAACATGCTCATTGGAGAAGCCAGGTATATATACTTAAACATCAGGGACAAAGGAATTAATGTACAATTGCTATGGATCCCATCACACATGTTGGACATGAAGAGTACCCTGAAGTAGAATATAACTTTGGTATATCTGTGTCTAGAATTAGGAATAATATTAGGAGAGAAGTAAATAATGGAAAGAATTGTTTAGGGGGATGCAGTTAGGAAGGATGAGTAGATATATAAAACCCATTTGATAGCCATGAGGGCGTAAGATAGTATGTTTATGGAGTAACTTGTAATGTGAACAGACTGACTGATGTTGCAGTGGCCTGGCTTAGGCTTGGTTACAAATGCTTCTCGCAGTTTGGGAGATACACCTCTTCAAGAGGGGCTCTCTGGCGTGGTGAAGAGGCTCTTGGTCTGAGGAATTAGACCTGTTGGTCTCCTTTCTCAGACCGAACCTAATTACCCCCCAATCCCCCCTTCCCTATCCCATCCTCCCTTTTTCAATTTCCTCCTCACTCCTCCTCCTCCCCACCCCTCCCTTTTGCCCTTCCTCTTTTTGGCCTTTGGGATTCTTCCCACTGGCACACTAGTTCCTAGGTAGGGGTAAGGGTACCAGGGTCCATCCTATTCCGTTGACGTTCTTGGCGGTGGTGTAGTTTGCCGTGGAATCTGGATCGCCTGGGGATGTCCCAATCTCTCTCAGGTCTCCAGGGGGTGGCTTTGGTGTTCTTTTGGGCGACGTTGAATTCTTTGGAGGACTGCCTTTTGGATTTCTGTGGGTGGTCACCAAAGGAGGTATGCTTTGTGGCGGATATCCGGCCGCCCTTTCTTTTGTCTACCGAGGTAGCTCGGCAGATGTGAGGTTGCTATCCCAGATTGATGGTTTATGGCATGAAGGGTAGGGTATGGCACTGGTTCCATGCCACATCTGTGCTGCTTGTGGTGCTGAGGTCCTCTTTGGTGCGGAGGGAGATTTCTGGCCCTTTCATTCCTCCTAGGAACTATTCCTTCCCGTTCCCCCATTTTTTTTTTTTTTTTATTTTTTTTTATTTTCTTTCTTAAAAACCTAACCATGGAGGACCCAATCCATGACCCTGCTACCCCCAGGCCCATTCTTGTTACTGCACCCGTTCTGACCCTGCCTCGTCTTTTGACTACTCATTGGACACTTCTAATGCCCCTGTACCTCTTGCTGGTGCTGTTTCATCACCTGCTTCGGGTGCCAGGGTTCCGACTGACTCCTTCGATTTGTCTGACCTCATCTCTCCTTTGACTATGCTTCCGGCCTCTCCCTCTATGGTGCGGCAATTTTCGAATCGCCAGCCCGTCCCACGTCGGACTAACTCCGGTCCCTCTCCTAAACGCCAACGACAATTGCCTGATACTTTTTCACCTTCTCGTTCTACTCAGAAAAGGCCAACACGTTATGCACTCCCTTTCCACACTCTATTGCCTTCCTCTATTGCCTATCTTTCCGACCATAGTATTGACAAGGCACTCCTACGCCATATTGGTAGAGATATTCCTTTAATGCTCTTAAGGGAGTGTATCACATCAACACTGTCCAGAATGCTACCAAGCTCCCCCCCCCCCCCCCCCCCCCCCACAATCTTTCTTTCGTTCACATATTCAATACTATTTTCATGTCATTATCGAAAAACATTATTCCCTCAATATTTCTTGTAGTGGTTACTGTTCAATCTGCCTATACCATAGTACAGCAGAATTCCAGGTCATGTGGCAATGACATTTCGAACAGCTGGAACTCGAAGATTTCCCAATCCTCATAGGTAGAACTTACATCCTTCCTGCCACTTGCGGAGATGCCTTTTTTTTTTTTTTTTTTTTTTTAAAAACCCTTTGCAATGTGGCTCGATTTAAACTGTCGACAGCCGTGAACTCCCCTCCTCTGTTACCCCACAGTAGCAGGACTCATTTTACAAGTTCAAAAGGTGATCCCTTACACCGCAAAAGTGTAGAAATTAATGGCAATTTGGTCACCCAGTGAAATATCGCAGATCTATAGCTGAATGTCCAGTGTGTGGTGCTGATGACCATTCTAATATGTCTTGTAGTCGACCTCCCTTTTGCCTTCTTACTCTCGCCGTTGCCAGGTCTACTTAAATGAGTGAGAAATCCGGTGCCTCAAAGAAGCTGAAGGTCTCCCTTATGTTATGGCAGTTTCTCAACTGTGCCTCCAAGGGAGACTACCCCGTATTTCTTATTTTCGTGTTTCTAAACGTCCCCCAACTTCTGGGGTCCCATCTTCTGCAGCCTCCTCTGTAGTTACCCCTCCCATAGTCACTCCTGTCTCTAATTCTTTTGCTGTCCTGGGCTCAGAAGGCCCTACTTCAACACCTCAGTCTGCTCTCACTTCTTCGTGTTCTCCCTCACAATCCTCGGTATCGACAAGGCCTCACACGACACCTCCTCCCAATCGCCCCTCTATTTCTCAGAAGTCCAAAAAGATCCCCATTTCTCAAATCTCCTTCAACCCCTCCTTCCCTTCTTCCACCTCCGCATTTTACCTTTCCATCTCTGTACCTGTTCTTCCCCTCTCTTGGCTCTGTTTCCAAGTGTGGAGTTTTACCTCCTCCTCGTGCTGTGCCTTTCTCCCCTGGTCCCTCCCAAGTTTTTCCTCTTCTGCACCTCCCAGGTTTCTGCCTCTTCGTTCCTCCACACTTCTTTCTCCAGTTCCTCACCCATTTCCATCCCCCCTACTTTGGTTTAGAGTCCATTACTGTCCCAATTTTACTCGCCCTCCTTCCTTCCATTCCATTATTGTCTCCATACGACATCTTGAATTCTGAAAACACTTGAAGCTATCTCAGAAATATACTGCAGAGACCATACCACAATGGACACTGATCCACCCCCTCCATCCCTGAGCAACTCTTTCCTTCGGCAGTGCCCCATTTCTTCGTAACTTGAACGTTTTTCGCTGCCGCCAAATGTGGACTTTTCATAACCCCTCTAAGTCTGTACGGTACCTTACCTGAGATTTCTGGTATCTTTATCGTTGCCAGTTCATGCCCTATTTAACAGTGGAATATCCACGCCTCAACGGTAAATCGGGGATAGCTTCAGATGTATGGCTCTCCAGGTTTTTCCCTGTTGGTGTTTGCTTACAAGAAACCAAATTAACTTGCTGTTTATCTATCCCCATTTCGGGGATTACAATTTATTGTATTCTTCGGATCATTTTTTTGATGGGACCTTTATGAAAAGTTGCCCTTCTTCTGTGCACTGGATATTCTGTACATCAGGCTATTTGTTCGTACTTCGGCTGCATTACACAGCAGCCTGTATCCACTTGCATAGGTGGTATACAATCTGTTCTTTGTATCTCTCCTCTTCTCTGGCATTAATCTTATCCGGATGTTGCCTTTCGTTTCGTCCTTACCACCACACTTCTTGTTACTTGGACGATTTTAATGCCCATCATTTTCTTGGGGGTCTCACTGTGATTCCCGTATAATTCAGTTGGAGGCTTTTCTCGCTTCTCACCCCCTCCATGTTTTAAACAGAGGTACTCCCACTCATTTTGATCCTCGTACTCATACTCTTTTGCATCTGATCTCTCGGTCTGCTCTTTCTCGTACTGCACTAGACTTTAACCTGGTCTGTTCTCAGGACTTGCATGACAAGTGATCATTTTGCATCTTTTATTTCTCCTTATATTCTCACCACCTCTTCGTTAGCCCACGCTGGCAATTTTGATATCAAGCAAATTGGGACTTTACTTGCAACTAACTGTTTTAGTGAGGTTCCTCCTCGTCCTCCAATAATGGGCTTTGTACTCCTCTTTCTCGTCCTCAGTTTTTAACTGCAGCTTTCAATTTATACCCCAAAAACCTTGAACAGGCATTCTCAGAAGTGTGTGTGCCTTGATTGGTCTCCTGGATTGTGCTCGTAGCAGTACGTTTGAAAATGGCTGCAGGGGGCAGGCACAGTACAATAGAACCGCTGGAGATAAACTTCTTGCTTTTTAGGCAGAAGCGTGCGGTCGCTCGCCGTGTCATCGTGACGCTAAAACGCACTTGCAGTCTGGAAAAAAAGTACGAAATGAGTGGTAATACTCTCCTGACCTCGGCTCTTGTTCTGCCGGTTGCTGGGTTGATATAACAAAACCCTTTTTGCGTTGCCCATTGACATTGGCAAATCATTAACTGGTCTGTATTTTCTCAGGGTTCTCTCATCTATTGCCCTCGTTTCTCTCCTCAAAGTCTTGCCAGAGAGTTAGCACTCTTTTTAACACTTCAGGAACTGGAGGCAACACTCTCAGCTTGCCGATCATCGGTAGCTGCTCCAGACGGACATTCATATTTCGGATGTTACAACATTTTTACATATGTCAGCCTTGCAGTCCTCTTACATCTTCAATCTTTTTTGTTGGTCACAAGGAGTCTTCCCCCAACCTGTGGAAAATCTGCCATTGGCTATCCCTTTCAGAAATGGCGATACGGGACATGTTTCCACTATTGGTCCATTGCTTTACCAGTGCAGTTTGTAAAGTGATGGAAACGGATTGGTAATCCACTAATCAATATGGGCTTTCTTAAGGGCGTTTACCATAGACTCCTATAATGCTTGGATATGTATGTTCGTCATGCCTTTGCAAATAACTACTCAGTTTTTTGCATATTTTTTGACCCTTGAGAAGGCATTATGACACACAACTTGGACGGTATAATATTTGGCCCAAGCCCATCCTTAGGCCTCCGAGGCAATCTACCATCCTTCCTTCAGAACTTTTTAACTGACGATATTTTTGTGTTTCTGGTTAATAATAAGGAATGTGTTCTGCAGCACAAAAACACTTTTCTCCTGTATAAGTGATTTGGCCTCTATTCTTCCATCCAATATTTGGTTCATCACTCTATTCTGATGACTTCGCTATTGCTTGTGCAGGCCACTGACTATTTCACTTTCAAAAAAAAACAGTTTCTCTCGAGCATTGCGGTCAAACCGTGTTTCCAATTGGGCCACCAACGGGCATGGGTTTAAATGTTTCAAGTACTAAAAGTCACCAAAATTACTTTCATAGACGCTCTGTAATCTCCTATCATCCTTGTACCTCTATGACTCACTATCCCGTAAGTATATTATGGTCAGGTTTCTAGGCTTCTTTTGACCGTAGGTTATCCTGGAAACCACGATATTACCTCTTGAAGGGCAACATTGTCACAGCCGAGCTGAACCTTCTTAAAACCTTGCTCGTCTTTCATGGGGAGTGATCGTTCGATCTCTCCTTCGCCTACATTCAAGCCCTCATTTTATCGAGAACTCGATTATGGTGACCAGATTTATTCAGTGCCCCTCTCCTGCCTCTAGCCTTTAATTTCAACATCATCACCAGGGGATTACATTTTATGCCTTGGTGCTTTTCAGCCCTTCCCTGTTGAGAGTCTCTTATGCAGAAGTGAATATGTCATTCGTCCGATCGCGTGACGCCCATTGCCTTAGCTATGTTCACTTTCATGATCTTGCTTACCCTTCATTTTATAGAAATAGTCACGATGTTGGTAGACATTGTTTGTTTGTCGACCCCTGTTTACACTCCTTCCTTTTCTCTTCGTCTACTTTCGCTTTTGCTTCCCTTCAGTTACCCACCCTTCTATGTTCATGTTAGCATCTTCACTATCCCTACCCCCCTGTGGAAGTTCCAGCTGTTCGAATTGTTCTTTCTCACCTCCCTTCCGCGAAAAACCCACAACTGCCTACGGTAGCTTCCCGCTCTCCTTTTTTTCTTGCCACTTCCACTCTCATTCTCATGCCATGCAGAGTGTGCACTGAGGGCTCTAAGTCTTCTGATGGCTATCCGGATTAGCAGCAATGTTTCCGGACAGTGTCACGAGGGCAATTTAATATTCCTCTCCTGATTTTTACTTGTGGCCTTTTTGCAGCACATTTCGTATTGCATCTTTGCCCTGTGTCATCATTTGATGGTTGTTTTTGGACTCCATGGTGCTTTTACAGTCTATACAAAAATTTGATTACACTCACCCCGCCTAGTTCTCCGTATCCAACTTTTGGTTACGCCGTATCTCTTACCAAGCATAAATGATACTGTTTTTTGTTGGGTCCCTGGTTCATGTTGACATACAGCGGCAATAAACCCGGCCAGACACTTGCTGTGCTGGTCCAAGAAGTACATGACCTTCCAGTTTCATACAGATGGTGTTCCATGCATGGGCTATTTTGCTGTAATAGCTACCCACTTACACCCGTTGGCAACAACGTGGTCTGATCTGCAATAACAAAACCCCCTCTCGTTTATTAAACCGAGTATAGGTTACTGGCCCGTCTTTCGTCATCAGTGTCGAGGTTGGGAGACTACTCCTCTCATCTTTCTCATGGCCACCACCGTCTTGCTCATGGGTATCTATAGAGAGGCGCCTGTTCTCTCTGTGAGGATTGTCAGTTCCAGTATCGGTTAGGCCACATTCTGTTAGACTGCCACTCTGTCAACGTGGCACGCAGGATTTTACCTCCAACTTCGTCTCCGCTCTGCTGATCATCTCTTTACCCTTCTTCTTGCTGATGGACCTTCCTTTAATTGGACTCTTTTATTGACTTGTTTGAAACTGATTTACTCCACAAACTCTGATGATGATACCTTAACACTCCCTCAGCCTTTTCTACTCAGTCTTCTTGCTACCCTTACCCTACCCACTATTCCACTTATCCGTGTTCTCCCGTAACTTACTATTCATCCCTCTCCCTTTAGCCGCCCCGATACCCTTGCTTCCTTACCTGCCCATGCAGCGCCTGTATAGGGCCCTTGTGGTTTAGCGCTTCTTTTTTATTATAATGATAATAATAATTATAATAATAATAATAATAATTGAGAACACACAATTGATGATCAGAATAAATGTAAATTATGTGATCCAGGCATATGGTCTCTGGCTTGAACACTTTATGATTAATTGTCTATTATTGAGGAATATAGAGAGAAACCAGTTATAATAACCTATGTGACATGGAAAAGATTCTTTTTAACGAAAATAGGATACCAGAATTACTAAGCAACTTTCCTAAATTTGTTTGTAACAGATAAGTGAACTGTAGATTAATGTAAATATAAAATTTCATATTTACACCTGTATCCCTTTTAAGGGCCTTAGTTCCTAGGCCTTTTGTGTACCCTATTGATCTTTGCTCTTACCGTCCACAAGATGATTGGGGTGCCACAAAATAAATTAGCCACAAACGGTGGCAAAATTAATCTACTAGGTTATTGTGCTATTACCAGGTATATTGTGTTACCACCGGGGATATTGTGTTCCACCGGGGGATATTGTGTTACCACGGGGATATTGTGTTACCACTAGGTGTATTGTGTTAATACCAGTTATATTGTGTTACTACCAGCTATTATTGTGTTACTGCCAGGGAATATTCTGTCACTACTATGGTATGTGTGATACTATCAGGGGGACATCGTGTTCTAAGTTTATATTGTGTTGCTTTCAGGTGTATTGTTACTAACAGGGTATATTGTGCTACCACCAAGTATACTGTGTTGTGTACCAAAGGTGGAACTATGTTACTACCAGGTACATTGTGTTACTACCAGGGTATATTCTATGAGGACTTGAATAAAAATTCTTGTGCCAGTTGAAATATTTAAAAAAAAAAAGGTTTTGCAATTACTGGGAGTATCTATCATGTACAATTGTGTCGGTTATTCCCAACAACACATTTATCTTTACAGAGGGAATGAGTTGGTCCAGTGTTTGGGCTGATATATCTAGCTTTACCATCTAGTTTTTTTTTTTTTTTTCAAAAAATTACAACATAATTAGTATTTGATCAAATATGATTTTTCAGAGATTAGTGGGTTTCTTTTTTGTTACGCCAGTGAGGTGACTTTAACATTTATTCACTTAAAGTTAGAACTTGGGCACTCCCACTAAGTACAAGCAAAATCTACGTAGTGTGTTAAGGATAGTATGATATATAACTATACCCAGCTGGACTCTGCCAAGGACCAGTAAACTCTTTAAATTGAACTGTGCACCAACTGGGAAGCTCCCTAAATCATGGGACCAACGTTCATCATATTTAATGTTCTAAAGCCAATCAACCAATACATTTCACCCAAATATCTCTTTACTAATGCTTATGTAATTTTCAGAGGAGATTTTAAAAATCGTCTCATTGCACGACTCAATATGTTCTTTCCTTCTTGATGCGGTGAAGGGCTCTTAATCCAAAAGAATTTGAACTTGCTGTCCTTCGTTGTAATCTAAACCTGAGTGACTTCCAATGACCATCACGGGTTTAGTGTCCAATGAATGTAATAATTCTCTTCCCTAAAGCTGCTTGGATACATATCTGAAAAGAGTGTGCATCATTGCTTAACCGATTTTTCAAACCAGGACATTGACAATGTTAACACTACCTTCCGTACATTTTGTATAGACTAAATTGACATGTAATCATTAGTGAAATTTCCCTAAATGGATGTAGGAGGATGGCTTCTCCGCTGGATTAAAGACTGTCTGTCTCTGTTGTTTCTAGAAGTGGTAACTAAAGTCTTCGAATTAGGAACCCGACGTTGAGTGTCATCAGTCCCAATTGACTTAATGATTTATAATGCCTCATGCCACACTGTACATAGGCCAGGACAGATCATTAACATAATTAACCTTTGCTTATGATATAATGATTCACACCTCCTGATTCTCCAATTACCCGTAATATCATTAACCATGTACTAGCTCGTGTAAGGAGACTGGGGTGATTATCTCTACTGGGGACTACCCCGAAGAACTCAACAGGCGTTCCTCCTCGACAGAGAGGCGCCAGTCCGCAAGATCCAGTTGAATTGTTGGTCTCGACTAGGAGTATGTAACTAGTATGCAATTTTTTTGAGGATCCCTTCCAATGGAAGTTTCCTTGACGATGGTGAGGGGTCTCTTGATCTAGGGTATTGGATCTGTGCTGCAGTTCCCTGAATGAGCCTGGAATACCTTCCATTCCCCCCCACAGTGTGTATAACCCTACGGGTTTTAGTGCTCCACCATGATTGTAATTATAATTGATTTTGATGGTCCCATTACTTGGACTTGTTATAACAAGGACTTTCCTGTCGCCAAAATACAAAGATTAGTTTATATAAATCATGTGGGAGCGCTAACCCTTAGGATTTTATACAACGCATGTGGGGTATGTGGGGGGGAGGGGATGGAAGGTATTCAGGCTCAATTCAGGGAACTGGAAGCACAGATCCAATTCCCTAGATCAAGAGCCCCTCAACAGGTCAAGGAACTTCTTTAAGGGGGACCAATACAAAGAAAGGGTGAGAGAACTTAGAGGTTGTGGGCAGGTTTTTCATGCCATGTATCGGGTTTTATAATGATTTTTTTTTTTTTTTTTTTACAATTAGGTCAATTGGGAGACTACTTGTTTTTTGTATTAAACAAGAAACTTTGGAGGGAGGCGGGATAAATTACAGGAACGATGCGGAAGAATCATTAAGTATATTACGAGGCTGCCTTAATCAACACTCATAGAAAGTTGCTTAGCTTGGCTTAAGTTTAGATTAGCTAAGATTAGCTTAGCCTTGGCTTAGCTTAGCTTAGTGTGGTTTTAGCTATGGCTTAAGTTTCTAGCTTAGCTTAGCTTGCTTAGCTTAGCTTGCTTTTCTTGTTTTGATGCTGATGTATTTCATTTCATGTATTTGATTTTTACTCTATTTTATTTTAATTTGTAATTTCTTTTTCCCTTCATATAACCTACTCAGATTATTTTGTTTTGAAGTTTTGTTTTGAGTTTTACTGTATTTAATAGTTAGATAGTACAAGATCCAGTGAAAATAAATTATTTTGTTTTGGTTCTTTTGGGAGTTTGGTTAAAGTTAGGGTCAGATTTAGTCAGGGAAATAAGGAAATAGAACATAAAGAAAGGAGGAACCTGCAGCACGGCTGTTGGCCCATACTAGGCAGGTCTTTACAATTCATCCCACTAACAAAACATTTGACCAACCAATTTTCAATGTACCAAGAAAATAAGCTCTGATGTGCAAGTCCCACTCAAATCCAACCCTTCCCACTCATGTTACCTATCTATCCAACCTTAAATTTGAAAACTACCAAAAGGTCCTTAGCCTTCAATAAAACCCAACTAGGTAGGGACTGTTCCACTCATCAACTACCTATTTTCCAAAACAATACTTTCCTATGTCCTTTCTAATCTAAACTTATCTAAATTTAAATCCCTTACTGAGGGTTCCTACTCTTGGAGAGATATCCTCAAGGACTTGTTAAATCCCTTTATTAATTACCTATCTTCCACTTAACACTTCGATCAGGTTCCCCTCATTCTTCGTCTAACTAGTGGGAATGTAACTTAAGAGTCTTCAATCTTTCTTTAATAAGGAAGATTTCTATTGCTATGTATTAATTTAGTATCTTACGCTGAATGTTTTCTTACGAATTTATGTCCATTCTGTAATATGGAGGGACCAGAATTGAGCTGCAATAATCTAGGTGAGGCCTTACTAATGATGTATTAAAGCTGCAGTATGACCTCCTGGATTTGTTGCTTACACTTCTTGATATAAATCCAGTAATCTATTTGTCACATTCAGGGTTTTATATGTCACTTTCCAGGGTTTTTAAATGTCACATCAGGGTTTTTTTAAAGTCACATTTCAGGGTTTTAAAATGTCACATTCAGGGTTTTAAATGTCACAGTCAGGGTTTAAAATTGTTCCAAGTAGTTAGGAAGTATCGGAAGGGGGCTGGGGTGGCATTGTATGTCCGAGATCGCTTGAACTGTTGCATAAAAAAACGGACTTATTAAGTCAGATGTACCAATACAGGTCTGTATTGGATAGAATTTTCAGAGGGGCATGAAAAATTAATTTTAGAGTGTGATATACCGTCCCCAAATTTAGATAG
>NC_069478.1:28826305-28856434 GCF_026875155.1 Cherax quadricarinatus
AACTTTCCCCAAAATGATATTACGTGCCACAAAATGCCCTTCTCACACTATACCATTCACTCATTTATCCATACCTCACCTATGCTATTTGTGCTTGGGGATCAACTGCAGCAACACTCCTAAAGCCAATAATAACCCAACAAAAAGCCGCAGTAAGAATAATCACTAAATCCCATCCCTGGCAACACTCCCCCCCACTCTTCATAGATCTAAACTTACTCCCTGTTCAGAACATCCACACTTACTACTGTGCAATCTACATCTACAGGACCTTAAATTCCAATATTAACCTTGACCTAAAATGCTTTCTTGATAGTTGTGACAGGACCCACAGGCATAACACCAGACACAAACATCTCTACGACATTCCCCGTGTCCGACTAAACCTACCTGAAAACTCTAGAACTGCAGACACATTCATCACCTTCAAAACTACCGTTAGAAAACATCTTATCTCCCTGATACACCCCATCAACTAACTACATAAAAACCACCTGGTGGTTCACATTTCCAATCACTCACTCACCCATTTGACTATATGCACAGAAATACGAATCTTAATCTTAAAATAATGATTCCTAACTAGTCATAAGTTTGCCTGTGATACTCCATATAGAAACTATGTATTGTGCCAAAACAAAGCATTCACACTGCTAAACTCACAAACTAGTATTTAGTCAACTTACTCCATAATTTGTAATAATTTATGGTTAAGAATTAATCTAAGTTTGTCCCGAAATGCCTAGCCATGCTAGGTTTCCTAGTGGCCCCCCTCTGTAATTAGTATTTTATTACATGTAAACCACACAATAACCAAAATCTGTAAACCCTGCATTGTAATCCTTATAGAGAATAAACTTGGTTGATTGATTAATATATATACAGATGAAGACATGATCAATGTGGCCACAGTGGTGGTGGTGGCCAGCTGCCCCCTCACTCCTGTTGCTGCCTTCTTCGTTTTCTCTAGCTTTTTTCATATTTTCTAATCGCTTCGTGCTGATTGTACGCTAATACTGTCTCTTTGGGTGAGGCATTGTGTAAGAAATTTACAATATAAACAAAATTAAGCATCCCAAGGGTCTGCTATGGTCACTCAGAGCAGCTCACCTCCCTTCCTGTTGACCCTTGGTTGGCACTGAGATAACCGTGGTCTAGCAGCTGTACCTACAGCCACGAAAAATGTCTAAAAATGACAACATATTATTATTATTCTTAGTATGTACGTACAGTGGACCCCCGCCTTACGAACGCATCGCCTTACATTAAATCGGCCCTACGAAGCATTTGAACGCAAAAAATTTTGCCTCGCCTCACGATAAAAAACTCGCCTTACGTGATTCGTCCGGGACCCATCCCACATGTGGCCTCGGCTGCCCCGTGGGTGCCAGTGTTTACAAAAGCCAGCCAGTGTGGTCGCATCTAAGCATACATTCGGTACATCTCATATTATCACAGTGTTTTTAGTGCTTGTAGCTGCAAAATAAGTCACCATGGGCCCAAAGAAAGCTTCTAGTGCCAACCCTGTGGTTGGCACTAGAATGCGTGTCTCGGAGCTGGCCAGGTTGTATACCAAACCCCAATCAACCATCGCTACTATCTTTTCCAACAAAACGGCAATCAAGGAAGCTGTTCTTGCAAAAGGTGCAAGTTTGTTCTCGAAACAGAGATCACAAGTGATAGAAGATGTTGAGAGACTGTTACTGGTGTGGATAAACGAAAAACAGATAGCAGGAGATAGCATCTCTCAAGTGATCATATGTGAAAAGGCTAGGAAGTTGCACGACGATTTAATTAGAAAAATGCCTGCAACTAGTGGTTATGCGAGTGAATTTAAGGCCAGCAAAGGTTGGTTTGAGAGATTTAAGAATCGCAGTGGCACACATAGTGTGATAAGGCATGGTGAGGCTGCCAGTTCGGACCAAAAAGCGACCGAAAAAATATGTGAAGAATTCAAGGAGTACATAGACAGTGAAGAATTGAAACCTGAACAAGTGTTTAATTGCGATGAAACAGGCCTGTTCTGGAAGAAATTGCCAAGCAGGACCTACATTACTCAGAAGGAAAAGGCACTCCCAGGACATAAGCCTATGAAAGACAGGCTTACTCTTCTGATGTGTGTTAATGCTAGTGGTGACTGCAAAGTGAAGCCTTTAGTGATGTATTACTCTGAAACTCCCAGAGTGTTCAGGCAAAACAATGTCCTCAAGGCTAATTTGTGTGTGCTGTGGAGGGCAAACAGTAAGGCATGATTTCATTAGGGACTTTTTCTATGACTGGTTACACCTTGCATTAGCCCCCAATGTGAAAAATTACCTAATGGAAAAGAAATTGGACCTTAAGTGCCTCCTGGTATTAGACAATGCTCCTGGTCATCCTTCAGATTTGGCAGAGTGACTTTCTGGGGACATGAGCTTCATTAAGGTCAAGTTTTTGCCTCCTAATACCACTCCTCTCCTGCAGCCCAGGGACCACAGGCCATTTCAAACTTCAAAAAACTCTACACAAAAGCTATGTTTCAAAAGTGCTTTGAAGTGACTTCAGACACTCGATTGACTCTCAGAGATTTTTTGGAAAGATCACTTTAGTATCCTCAGTTTGTGTAAACCTTATAGGTAAGGCTTGGGAGGGAGTGAGTAAGAGGACCTTGAACTCTGCTTGGAAGAAACTGTGGCCAGAATGTGTAGAAGAAAGGATTTTGAAGGGTTTGAGGCTAACCTGAGAAGCTTATGCCAGTTGTGGAATCCACTGTGGCATTGGGGAAGTCCTTGGGGGTTTGGGGACGTTAGTGGGGAGGATGTGGAGAGTTGGTGGAGGAGGAAAAAGACGAATTAACCACTGATGAGTTGCAAGATCATCTTCAACAGCAAGAGGCCGACCTGAGGAAACTGTTTTCAGAGGAGGGGAGAGAGAAATTGAGGAAGTTGCCCTACTTCTACTCTCAGGTGACTCAATATAAATCTCCTGCAAGACCAGGACCCACACGTTACTGAATTCACAAACACAATGATAATCTGTATGTTGCTACCAACAAAACAAAACCTACAAGAGTTACAGAGACTAGTTTTTTCCCTACTTGACCATATCTGGACCAACACCATATCCCCTTTAAAATCAGGCATAATTACAGAAATACCACAGAACACTACCCTACTTTCCTCATAACAACTCTTGGTAAATTACCCCAAGACACTACTAAAGTACCTTCAGACTTCACAATGAGGCAGCCATTAATAACTTCAAAAACAGCAGTTAGCAAACATTGACTGGCACACTGAGCTAGAAATCTATACAGATATGACGAATGTATTAATAATTTCTAAAAAAGACCCAATACCTCTATAACAAGCACTGCCCTAAAAAAACTAAAAAAGATGACAGCTAAGAGACTGAACAGTCCCTGGCTAAACACCCAGCATTCTCAAATCCATAAAAACAAAACACCAATATGAAAAACAGTACAGAATGGGTCACATAACCAGAGACCAAACAAAAGTTACTCGTCAATCCTAACCAGCCTGATAAGAAGGGCAAAAAAATTGTATTATAAACAGATTATCCAAATTATGAGGTGATTTTAAAAAAGACCTGGAAAACCCTACAGAAATTCTGGGGAAAAAAAAAGATATCACGAAATAGCGAAATAAAATTAGCAAAATCAGATGAACCCCAACTCCACCAACAGAAACAGCAAACAGACTCAATGATTTCTTCTCCACTATAGGACAAAACCCTTGCCAATAAAATCCCAAGCTCAGATACCCCACCAAATGACTACCTCACCGGCAACTACCCGAACACACTGTTCCTAGCTCCAATAACCCATACGAAGTCTCCCTTATTATCAACCACTAAAAAAACAAGGCAGGAGATTTAAATACCTTACCCCCCTTTATATACAAAAAAGTGTCACAAGTGCTATCACCAACATTGCAACACTCTTTAACAAATCCATTGAATCCTCCACCTTCCCCACAGTACTCAAATAGCAAGGGTCACCCCGATCCACAAAGGAGGAGACCAAGCAGAGTTGAATAACTATAGGCCAATATCCAATTATACCCTCTCTCAAAAATCTTCGAAAAATTAATTCATAAACGAAACTACTCCTACCTTATCTCCCAAAACATACTCAACCCCTGCCAATTTGGTTCAGGCCTAATAAAAAATCTAATGATGCTATTATACACATGCTAGAACATATAAAACACTGCAAAAAGAGAAAAAAGAAGTCCCACTGGGGATCTTCATTGACTTACGTAAAGCTTTTGATACAGTTGACCATGACTTGCTCCACGTAAAATTGTCACACTATGGTAATAAGAGGGCACTCCCTCACTACCTCAAGTCATACCTCAGCAACAGAAGCCAATATGTGTACGCAAATGGGGCAAACTCTTCTGCACAACCAATTACAGTTGGTGTCCCACAGGGAAGTGTCCTTGGCCCTCTTCTCTTTCTCCTATATATAAATGACCTACCAAATGCTTAGCAATTACTCAAACCCACACTATTTGCAGATGACACTACATACGTCTTCTCCCACCCGAGCCCAGTCACGCTAGCCAATACTGTAAATACCGAATTACAGAAAATATCTACCTGGATGAGGACTAACAAACTTACACTAAACATTGACAAAACCTACTTCATTCAGTTTGGTAACAGAGCTACAGATGTCCCTCTTAACATAATGATAAACGGATCACCTATCACAAAGCTAACAGAGGGAAAATTCTTAGGAATCCACCTTGATAAATAGACTCAAATTTCATACACATATACAACAAATTTCTAAGAAAATTTCCAAGACTGTAGGCATACTATCGAAGATACGGTACTATGCTCCACAGTCAGCCCTCCTGGCCCTATATCACTCTCTTATTTACCCCTATCTCACCTATGGAATTTGTTGCATTGGGGCTCAACAACAAGTAACCATCTCAGACACTAAATACCCAACAAAAGGCTGCAGTTAGAATGATAACAAATTCTCACTACAGGCAGCACACTCCACCAATATTCAATGCACTCAACCTACTCACCATACAAAACATCCATACTATTACTGCACCTATTACATACATAGAACACTTAACTCTGATATTAACCCTCCCCTCAAACATCTCCTTGCCAACCTCAACAGAACACATGACCATAACACAAGGCACAGATCACTCTTTGATGTTCCTCGTGTCCATCTCACGCTATGCAAAAACTCAATGCACATAAAAGGCCCTAAAATCTGGAATTCATTACCTGTAAATATAAAAGAAACACTACCTGTTTATAAATTCAAGTCTCTTCTCAAAGATCACTTACTCACCCAAAAACCAAATAAATACTGAATAACTGAACCTTATAAAATTGATTATCTTAAATGTTTCTCACAATTATATTACATTAAATGTTAAACCTAAAACCCAATCTAACTTTATTATTTTTTTAAATACACTACTAACAGAATACTCCATTCTACTGAATGTACAACAATGCATGCAACCATATGACCTGTCTTTGTAATACTCACTTGTGCTTTACAGTAATCTGTTTACATTAATGTTTTATCACTGATTTCATCATTGCTTAGTTAATCTTAAGTTAATTTTAACCCAGCCCGTAATGATATGCATAGTATAAGTGGCTTTGGCATGCTGCTCTTACCTGTATTTTTTTGTACCTCTGTATGTGTGCTCAAATTGTAAATAAATAAATAAATAATAAATAAATAAATAAATAAAGGAAATGTGTGCAAAGTGGGTTGAACTGCAAACCTTTGCAATTGAAAATCACCCTGACACAGCTACTGCAAGCCGTGTTGGCAACCTGTACAATGACAATGTTATGGCCCATTTTAGAAAAGTCTTAGAGGAACAGGAGGTACAGAGCTCTATGGACAGATTTGTTGTGCGACAGAGGTCCAGTGACTCAAGCTGGTCCTAGAGGCATTAAAAGAAGGGAAGTAACCCCAGAAAAGGACTTGCTACCGCATGTCCTAATGGAAGGGGATTCCCCTTCTAAACAATAACAACTTCCACACTCTCCCCTCCTCCCATCCCATCAATCATCACCAGATCTTCAATAAAGGTAAGTGTCATGTATTCTATTCTTAGTAGAGTAGTAATTGTGCATGCCTTCTTCAGTTTGTGTGTATTAAAATTAATATTCATGTGGTAAAAAAAAAAAAAAAAATTTATACTTTGGGTATCTTGCACGAATTAATTGATTTCCATTAACAGTGGACCCCCGCATACAGTTGGCATCACATAACGTTAAATCCGCATACCGATACATTTTATCGCTAAGATTTTGCCTCGCATACCGCTAAAAAACCCGCTCAACGCTATTCATCCGAGCGCGTCTATGTGAGGCCTGAGCCAGCCTCACATGTTCCGCCGGTGGCATTGTTTTTCAAGCCAGCCTCCGCGGTAACATCCAAGCATACAATCGGGAACATTTCATATTATTACAGCGTTTTTGGTGATTTTTTTCTGCCAAAAAAAAGTGACCATGGGCCCCAAGAAAAGCTTTTAGTGCCAACCCTGTGGTAAAAAGGGCGAGAAATATTATCGAAATACTGTGGTACCATGGTCAACTGCTGCTGCTGCTGCTGTAGCACTGTCAGCTGCTGCTGCTGCTGTAGCACCGTCAGCTGCTGCTGGCTGCTGCTGTAACCACCGTCGCTGCTGCTGCTGCTGTAGCACCTTCTGCTGCTGCACTGTCAGCTGCTGTTTGCTGTACCACCGTCACTGCTGCTGCTGCTGTAGTACCTTTCTGCTGCTGCTGTAGCACTGTCAGCTGCTGCTGTAGCACTGTCAGTTGCTGCTGTAGCACTGCAGTTGCTCCCTGCACTGTCAGCTGCTGCTGCTGCTGTAGCACCGTCAGCTGCGTGCTGTAGCACAGTCAGCTGCTGCTGCTGTAGCACCGTCAGCTGCTGCTGCTGTACCACTGTCAGCTGCTGCTGTGCTGCTGTAGTGCCATCTGCTGCTGCTGCTGCTGTAGCACTGTCAGCTGCTGCTGCTGTTTGTAGCACCCATCAGTGCTGCGGGCTGCTGTAGCACCATCAGCTGCTGCTTGCTGCTGCTGTAGCACCATCAGCTGCTGCTGCTGCTGCTGTAGAAACCATCAGCTGCTGCTGCTGTACCACCGTCAGCTGCTGCTGCTGCTGTAGAAACCATCAAGCTGCTGCTGCTGCTGTACCACTGTCAGCTGCTGCTGCTGCTGTAGTACGTCTGCTGCTGCTGTAGCACCATCTGCTGCTGCTGTAGCACTGTCAGCTGCTGCTGTAGCACTGTCAGCTGCGGCTGCTGCTGCTGCTGTAGCAC
Source organism: Cherax quadricarinatus (assembly GCF_026875155.1). Taxonomy (NCBI): domain Eukaryota; kingdom Metazoa; phylum Arthropoda; class Malacostraca; order Decapoda; family Parastacidae; genus Cherax; species Cherax quadricarinatus. Next base: position 28,833,631 of record NC_069478.1, read on the forward strand.
CGTTGTTGGTGTGGCTTATTGAGAATACCAAGAAAAAATTAACCCTGGGGGTTAGCCCCCCGGATCCCCCCCCGAGTGTCATCAAAGACTGTCAAATTATTTCTTTTGGGGGTCTTAATGTTGTCCCCCAGGATCAACCACCCCAATCAAACTAACACCGGGTGACGGGCAAAATGCCGGAACTAGTGCTCAATTGGTGAATTTAAAGCCAGAAAAAGGTTGGTTTTTAAAAAGGTTTTTAAAAATCGTAGTGGCATACACAGTTGATAAGGCCTGTTCGGAAAAAAAAATGCCAAACGGGCCTACAGTACCAGGGGGAAAAAGGCCCTTCCCAGGCACGTGCTCTCAGTCATTGCTGCATTTCAAAAAAGGGTAAGTGTCATTTTTTTCTTCATTTGTAGATAGTACTGCAAAAATATATATTTGCATGTACTACTCTATACTGTGCATGCTCCTTTTTTTGTGTGTGGGAAAAAGTAATTTCATGTGGAAAAATTTTTTTTTTTTCATATTTTTTGGGTGTCTTGACGGATTAATTTGATTTCCATTATTTCTTTGGGGAAAATTCTTCGCATAACAAAAATTTCGATACAATGAGCCTGGGAATGGATTAATATCGTTTGGGGGGGTCCACTGTTTTTTTAAAGGGGGGAAATTAATTTGCCTTATGATAATTCGGCTTACGATGAGCTCTCAGGAACGGATTAATATCGTAAGGCGGGGTCCACTGTATTATTATCATTATTATTATTAATACAAAAGTATTATAATTATTACTATTATTAATTTGGGGAAAATGGAGCACAGATGCAATTCCCTAGATCAAGAATCCATCACCATGTACTTTACTAGTATAATAATAAAAATAATAATAATAATAATAAAAAATATAATAACAACAGTAGGAGAAATTTTCAAAGGCTGTCAGTAGTTGGCCCCACCATCAGCAAAACATTGGTAACTACTACTAGTACACTTTTCACCTGTCTAGACTTAAGTAGCCCTATTAGTAGTGTATTAGGTTAAGTCTGCCCAAAATGCCTCGGCATGAAAACAGTAGACCCTTGGCCAACGAAGGTATCGTCTAACGATAAATTTGTCCAACGAAGCGTTTGAGCGAAAAAAATTTTGGCCCGACCAACGATGAAAAACTCAACCAACATGATTCTTGCCGAACCTGTCCGTCCAGCCTGAGCGCCTCAGTGCCCTGCTGTCATTGTTTACAAGCCAGGGTGGATGGTTCCACGCATATATTTGACAAATTTTGTATTATTCCATTGTTTTAGTGCTTTGTAACTGCTAAATAAGCACCATGAGCCCAAAGAAAGCTTCTAGTGCCAACCCTGTGGAAAAAGGGTGAGAAATACTATTCGTAGCACAGTCAGCTGCTGCCGCACCACATCAGCTGTTGCTGCTGCTCCCACCACCGTCAGCTGTTGCTCCACCACCATCAGCTGTACTACTCGAAGATGTAGAGTGTGTTTTCTGGTGTGGCTTAAGGAGAAACAATTAACCCCAGAGGGTTAGCCACCCAGGATAACCCAAGAAAGTTAGTGCATCATGGAGGACTGTAACTTATTTCCTTGGGGTCCTTAATCTTGTCCCCCAGGATGTGACCCACACCAGTCAACTAACACGCAGGTGAACAGGAAAAAATGCCTGGAACTAGTGCTCATGTTGGTGAATTTAGGCCAGCAAAGGTTGGTTAGTTAGTTTAATATCTTTATTATGACCCCATACCCATCCATGGGCGGTAGTCAAAAGATTACAAAGGTACATAATGGGTCCAGGGGCTGGACCCCAAAGTTATGATAGTGAACTAGTTACAAAGGTAATGAAATCCAGGTAGATCTGGGCCAAAACATGGTAAGTTACAAAGTAATGAAAACAGCCTCACTCCATACATGGTTACAGTCATGAACAATTAGCAAAGGTTGGTTTGAAAGATTTCGAATCGTAGTGGCATAAAACCAGTGTAAACAAGGCATGGGGGAAGCTGAAAAATTCCAACCCCAGCAAGTGTTCAATTGTGACAAAACAGGCCTGTTTCTGGAAGAAAATGCCAAACAGGACTTACATTACTCAGGAGGAAAAGGCACCCCCAGGACACAAGCCTATGAAGACAGGCTAACTATCATGTTTTGTTGTAATGCTATGAGGATTGCAAAGTGAAGCCTTTACTTATGTATCACTCCGAAAATCCCAGTGTTCAAGAAAAACAGTGTCTCATTACTCATCAATACTCTTCAATAAAGGCAAGTGTCATTTTAACATTTATTTAAATGTAGTTATTGTGCATGTTTATTGTTTTCTTTGTAGGGAAATGTAAAATTTCATGAAAAAAAAAAATATTTAATACTTTTGGCTGTCTGGAAACGGATTAATTGGATTTCCATATTTTTTATGGGGAAAATTAATTTGACTAACGATAAATTCGCCTAAAGATAAGCTCTCTGGAACGGATTAATATCGTTGGTCGAGGGTCCACTGTAGTGGCTTTCTTGCTCCAATCATTTTTATGATATTAAACACACATTATAACCTTAGCAAAGAAATAAATATTTTATTTATTTAAAGACCCTCCTTGAGGGGAAAGTTTGCATCCTGAAATTTCGTTTCGTACCCAAGAAAAAAAAATCGACCGAATGCCGGTTCGTATCCTGAAAAATTAGCATGGTAGGGCATTCATAAGCCGAGGGTTCCACTGTACTAACTTTTTCTCTTACCACCCTTGTTATCCACTAATCATTTGTCTTCTATCCTTCACCTACTCTCCTATACTCACAAGCCTCTGCTCCACCCTTGTACAGTGGAACCTCAAAAATCGGACTGCTCCCAACTCAACCAATTAAGTAAGTGTATTTTTGTAAGTGCTTTTTTAAGTGTATTTTTGAGGGCTGAAATGGACTAAACTAATTACATTATTCCTGAAAGGGAATAAATTCATTCAGTACGACACTTGAACAGCCTTTTGGACCGAAGAAAGTTCTATATTTGAGGTTCCACTGTAAATACATTCTTACTTCTATCCCACATCTCTTAGACTCCCTCATTACCCGTATTCTCTCTAGCCCACCTTCCAATAGTTGCTTAAATTTTTCAAGTTTGAAACCATCCAAAACCATGCCAATTCTTTGTATCTGTCGTCTTCCTTCTAGGTGTTCACCCTTTTTACAAGTACACAAAATTAAAATTTCACTAACCTTGCTTTGGGACCTCTCCTTCTTGTGCACCTGCATTTTCCAAACTGAGTACACTCCTAGGAACACCTTCATATACATCCAAGTATAATCTGTCAGAATTATCCTGGCACTGGCCCTCCACCTACTCGTTAGGTACGCTTCAAGTGAAATAAGTATCCCGGGGCATCCTCACTGTGAACTGATTGATCTGGAAGCAGTATAAAAATTACATTACATTTTAAAAATCTTTTTTTCTTTCAAACAAACCCGGGCCCTATCCCACCGAGGCGGGTGGCCCAAAAGGGGAAAAAGAAAGTTTCTCCTTTTTCATTAGTAATATATACAGGGGAAAGGGGTTACTAGCCCCCTTTTTCCCGGCATTTTTTTCCCCTCTTACAACACACATGGCTTCGGAGGAAGAACTCTGTTTCACTTCCCCATGGAGATGAGGAAATAAACAAGAACAAGAACTAGAAAGAAAATAGCAGAAAACCCAGAGGGTGGGGTTATTTTATGCTTGTACAACATATGTGTATTTGTGACCTAAGGGGTAAGTAGAGGTAGCAAGACGTACGTGTAATTTTGCATGTTTTATGAGACAGGAAAAAGGACACCAGCAATCCTACCATCATTTTAAAACAATTACAGGCTTTCATTTTTACACTCATTTGGCAGGACGGTAGTACCTCCTGGGTGGCTGCTGTAAAATTCCAGTTATCTACCTGGCTACACCAACCCATTTATTAGCTCCACTGCTTCTTTAATATAATGTACTGCATATTTATATTAAGACTGTTAGTCCAGTTCTTATGAGTGGTACTGCGTATTGATTTTCTTTTAACACACTAGCCACCCCCCAAACCAAGGGCAGGGTGACCCAAAAAGGAACAAAACACTTACATCATCATTCACTCTTATCACTGTCTTGCAGAGGCACACCAATACTACATATCAGATGCCCCTCCAAACTGTAAATTCTTCACCCCTCCTTCAGAAATGCAGCACTTCACTTCCTGCCTCCAGGACTCAAGTCTCTCTAATCATTTTCCCTGAATCCTTTCACAAATGTTACCTTGCTCACACTCAAAACAGCTTTTCAAGTCCCAAAAGCCATTTGCCTCCATTCACTCCTATTAACATGCTCACACATGCCTGCTGGATTCTAAGTTGCTTGCACAACAAAACCACCTCTACCCTCTCCCCCCAAACCTTTCCTAGGGTGACCCCCACCATGCCCACCCTCCACTACAGATTTATACACCTTCCCAATAAAAGTTCTTTCTTCAAACTTGTCTTTTTTTTCACTGTGCAACACAGTACTGCACTTAGCTATCTAGTTACACAGGTATCGAGCAAGCTTTTACTGCATTCACTGTGAAGTTTGTCAAGGATTGACTTAATAAAGGTTTACACAGTTAACACTGTCACAAAAAATGCACTGGAAATATCTTTCCTTCATTACTTTCAGCAGTGCACCTTCACATCCAGTCCATTCACAATTCAAGTTTTGATATACCCTATTCTAATACTATTAGCAAAGATCCAGGAGAGCAAATGATGCCACAATAAAAAATTCACATTAATTGCATTTTTGTCCTTTCATTTAACATTATTATTATAATTATAACCTAGTGCCAAACCTGCAAGTCATACAGCACTCATTTAGCATTCAACTTCAATAAATCTGCCACTGATTTGCCAATGGACACATAAAAAAAAAATTTGGTTCTACCTATCCCTGAAGTACATTATCTCTGATGCCTATTTTTTCGTTTGATACTCACCTCCAAGGCAGCAGCCATAAAAAAAGGGAATAAAAGGAATAAATAACAAAAATGAAAGATAAAAGGGAACATATTAAATTGCCTGAAGTTATCCATGATTGATATCCTGTCATGTGATCTCTAGATGTTACCAGAAAAAAGTTTTATGTACATCTTCCTGATAGCAGCTTTCTTGCATATTACCCAGCTTCTCTAAGAATGATTTGGCCCTGTTCATGGCCATTATATACTAGCCTAAGACATGTGTACAAAAAACTGGGGATAATACAAGGGAAACTTCAGCTGAAAAAGGAAAAATACAAAATTAAAAAACAAACAATGATTACAGTTTTTCAAAATTAAAAGTCAAATACCTAGAGCAAGTACGAAAAAAAAGATAACCCCCTGGATAGCGAAACGTTGCCACAATAAAATGTCATAAGTTGCACTTGTGTCCTTTTACCAACAATTGTAGTAAGTCTACCAACCTAATACGAAAAAATAAAGCCAAATACCTCATCACATAAGGGTAGAAATTTTCATATTTCTCAGAAATTTTTAGATGATTTTTGGTTTTAAAAAAGACTTGCAGAATACTTAGAGTTTTTTTTTTTAACGGGATTTCATAGAAAAGAAATCAAATTTAATTCCTTCTACTTTTCCCTTATTTTTCTCTCAAAAGCTCCTCTTCTTAAAGGGTCAGTGTCGACATTTCAGTAAATTTATAAGCTGATAATCCCACATTTGGTGTATTACAGCTTATAACACATTGAATGAGTGCTATTATTAAAATATTTTTTTATATTTTTTTTTTTTATCACAGGGATTCCCCACCAAGGGGTGGCCCGAAAAAAAAAATTTTCACCATCATTATCCACACGCTTGCCAAAAGGGGTGCTTTTCACTCAGTTTTTAAACGCAACATTAAACCCCTCCTTCAGGGAGGCATGTACTTCCCATCTCCGGACTCAAGCCCGGCCTGCCGGTTTCCCAAAACCCCTTCATAAATTTTTACTTTGCTCAACTCCAACGCAGTCAAGTATTAAAACCATTTGTCTCCATTCACTCTATCAAACACGCCACGCAGCCTGCTGGAAGTCCAACCCCCCGCCCAAAAAAAACCCCCTTTTTACCCCCTCCCCCCACCTTTCGGGGCCGACCCCTACCCCCCTTCCCTTCCCTAAGACTGATACACCTTGAAGTCACTCTTTTTCGTCCATTCCCCTTACTGCCCGAACCACCCAAAAACCCTTCCCTCACCCCTCTGGACAACAGTTTTGGAAATCCCGCACCCCCTCCTAATTCCCAAACTCAATTCTCTGCATTTATTCACACCAACATTGCCCTCAGAATGACATCTCCACTGCCCCCACCCTTTCCTCGCGAAAACATTATCCCCCATGCTTCAACCCATATAAGAGCTTGAAAACTTTACTCTCTAATTCCCCTCTTTGCCCCCAAAGGGACAAAGTTTTTTGTCTCCACAACTCCCAAAGTGCCCACTCACCCTTTTCCCCTCAAAAATTTTGTTCCCTCATCTTTCATAGACCCACCCGCTGACACGTCCATCCCAAATATCTAAATACATTACCTCCTCCATACTCTCTCCCTCCAATCTGATACCCAAATTTTTTCTCCCTAATCTTTTTTTTTATCCTCATAACCTTACTTTTCCTGTATTCATTTTTAATTTTTCTTCTTTGCCACCCTACCAAATTCATCCACCAATCTCTGCAACTTTCTTCAGAATCTCCAAGAGCAGGGTCATCGAAAAGGCAATGTGACAATCCCACTTTTTGGGGTTTCTTTTTCTTTTAACTCCACCCCTTTACAAACCCTCCATTTACTTCTCTTTTCCCCAACTATAAATAATTAAAAAACCCGGTGCATCACAATCCCCTTTTCTAAAGGCCAATTTTTTCTGGGAAAAAAAAAATTTCCCCCTTTTCCCACATACTCTAAGACCCCCGCTATCCTCTTAAAAAATCTTCCTGCTTTTAGTAAACCCCCTCCTACCCAACACCTTCCCCATTGCCCCCCTATCCACCTGTCATAGCCTTTTCCAAAAACATAATGCCCCAAAGACCTCTTTAGCCTTTTCAAATACGTTCACTTAAGTTTCACTGTAAACATAGAATAAATATTGAATTAAAAATAAATAAAAAAATCTATGAAAACCTAGAAAAAAAATATGGTAACTTCCAATAAATAATGAGAGTAAAGCTGAAAAAAAATTAGACACATCTTGAGAGTAAAGTACATACAAAAAAAACAGAAAAGGGGCAAAAACATTTTAGTAAATAGTTAAAAAAAATGCCCCAAAAAATTAGTGACTTAGCTTCCCCCCCCCCTCTTTTTCTTAAAAGGCCAGAATCACAGCCATGTTGTCATTGAACCCCAGATTCCAAAAATGCTTTTAAGTGAAGCAGTGTCGCCTGACAAAATTTAAAATCCCGGGTTTTCCAGTTTCCTTAAAACTTTTCATGGAAAAATTTCCCCGTTATATATCTACTTGTCTAGGGAAAACTGGCTTTATTTAAAATAATAAAAAAAGAAGCTAGGAGCTAGACATCTCCTTAAATAAAGTCACAGTAAAGCACTAAAAATGTGACCAACCAAAGTATAGTATAGTATATGTGACTATCCAGAAGTAGTAAGTGAAAAGTTACACTAATAAAATAAACCTGTATTTACATACCAAAACTCTTCATACAATATTATAAAAACACACAACCCCCACACAGCCATTAAATCCACCACAATATGACACAATGATATACATAGTCTTAAGGTAAGCCACCCAGCTAGTTTAAATCACCTTGTATGCATCCAGGCTTTTGTCTATAAAGGCCTGAAGACTCTTGTATGCATCTTCATATTCTGCTGGGTCTCCCTCACTCTTATAGGCTGAAAGCACGCTTGATACTTCAGCATCGCCCCCAATACCCTGCTTAGAGTCTTCTACATTATCGAAAAAATTTGCCTCCTGCCTCACAAGTTCTTCAGATCTCTGAAAGTAGTGATACAAGAAATATATCTGTTAAATATTAATTTGACAAACTATCTTGAAAAAAATAAAATTATGCTCTTTTATCACAGAAATACAAGACACATGTTAAAATCACAATGATCATACAGCACCTTTGGCAATGAGAGGAGGTACTCAGGATCAATTCAAGAAGGGGAAGTCAGGTCCAATTCCTCAGATTAGAAGCCTCTCATCAACACACTTCCTTGATGAGACTTAATGCAGAAAAAGTAACAATTATGGCATCCATGGAGGAGCACTAAACCCATAGGGGTCATACAATGACTGGGGGAATAAGAGGCACTGGAGTTCAAACCAAGAAAAGGAGCATAGATTCAATTCCTTAGAGCAAAAGCCCCATCAAGGAACCCACCTTAAGGGGAATTTTTGCATGTCTACCTCCTTGAACTTACCTTGAAATGATTCTTTTTCAGAAACTGTAGTACAGCTACTAGTGTATTTCTGTCAACATGTACTGTATGTTGACCATGCTCTCAGCAGTTACGTCAGAAACCACCTGCTGATGTGTAACTGCTGGCATTACTGTAGTTAAATTCTGTGTACTCATAGTCTGCACTCCCGCCGCCGCCACTCCAACAGCGTTCACCATGTTCAACATGGTGTGCTCAGTGTTGTTCATTATTGTCTGGTGTGTGGTAAGCTGCTGGCCCGTCTGGAGGTCACACCCAGCCAACCCATTAATGATAGTGGGGTTGGCTGGGGTTTAAACTAGCGTAGGTTGGTCCAGTGTCTGACATGTTTGTTTACAATCATCACCTGGCCAGAGTAACCGATATTCTCTACTCATAACCAACATTATTGTTTATTGCACATCAGTAAATAAATATATAATATTTACAAAAGAGTACTCTTATATATAATGTTCACAGATCTTATCATTCTTTAGTTTCTTCTAAAAAAAATACATTAAAGATAGAAATTAGTGAGAACCATATATATGAAACATGGCAAGTTAATCGATAACCAAATGAACATAAGTATTAAAAAATGCCTGATAATATCTTTTGGGTAATACCGAAACGCAATATTTATTTGGTGAGAAAAGTATTCGCAATATGCAAAATGACGCACTGGAAAGAAAATTAAGAAACTCAACAAGTTATATTGATGACGTCATGTCCGGGTGTTGTACTAGTCTTCCCAGCGTCCGCCAGCCAGGTTAGCTTGCCGTCCCCGCTTACTCCGTTTTTAATCTGTTTATCATCTGACACATGTTTCAACCAATTTGCCTGAAACGTAACTAATATTAAGCCATTTTTTATTGCAGAAATTCTCCGGCGGGATGCGTGCTAAGGTAAGCCAGATAACGTTTTTTTGGTAAACATCCAAATTATAGACCGGATCCTGGTTTTCATGCTTGTTTTTGATGTATGGTTCCAAGACATGATTGTTTATGTTTCAGTATTAAAAGTTTTATTTAGGTTTTGAGTGCATACACTACAAGTTTCTCTAGTATGCTGTTTAGGGTGTTATTAGCCGCATATTGTGTAGCTTTAGCCTAGGAAAACCCAGTAGTCTGGGAAGAATGGTCCATCTATTGTACTTCACCCCAAATTCCTGGTGTCTGTGCTAAAATTAAAATTTAATTGTATCCAGCTGTTAATAGATGCATCTTGATTGGAAGAGCTGGTAATACAATATTCCACTTAAGAAGGTAAATATAAGTATTAGATGGAGACAGGAGTAAAAATTGACTGCTACAAATTTACAAATATCAATAGTAATGTTTGCTGAAGCCTTTTAAACTAAAGGAAAAAATTTTTAGTTATCGCCTATTGCGAAATCCCACAGCCTCGGTATAAGAGTTTAGATTTTTTCCGAAAAGTTGTTTCTTAGGGATAAATTAACAATATTGAACCGGTTTGTATTTAATGTCCTTCAATGGATTTATTTTTCTTCGTCTATATCAGGATTTATTTCTATTCATACTTTTTTTTTCCCGAAAATTTTAATGAAATTAATGTAATGTAATTAAATTTTATATTGTAACATGACACTGTAAGGGCATAGCACTGAATAAAGTGTAATGAACTTTGTTAATACTCAGTAATAACCCACATGGAGACAAATACAGAAATTAATTGATAAGTAATTTCAGTCCCCTCTGGGATCCTCTTTTTTATATCTTTTTCAATCCCAGTAGGAGATAGAAATATACAGACTAATAATCTGTGTTGTCTTCATGTGGGTTTCTGTTGAGACCATGGCACCTAAAGTTTATGCAAGAAATATCGCCCCATTGTTAGGTTCATATTTTTACAAGATATGTTAAACTTTTTTATATTTGGGAAAAAAAATTTGTCACCCGGGGGTCTAAAAATAACAATTTTAAAAAAGGTATTTGGGTAATTGGGTTGGGGAGAAAAGAATTTTCTAAATTTGAATTATTATTTTATTACAAAGTTTAATGATGGTCATTGCGCGGGTTAATTTTGGGAGCGAGGAAGGTAAAGTAGGCAGCCAGGGCAATGTGTGGTTGGAAATATCAAAATTCCTTTAAAGGGGAGAAGGATGGCCGGGTACACAAAATGTGTCCAAGGCAAAAATTTTGTGGTTTTTCAAATTTTAAAATGGACAAAGTCTTTTTGGGATCGGTTTTGTTAAGAAAATTTTCCAAAAGGGTTTAAGTAAAGAATTTTTAAAATTAGGGGGTTGGAAAACCGGGGGTGGCTAGTTTTTTAAAATTAATGGGCAATGTTTTTTTAAATTTACCTGTTGGATACCCAAATAAAATTTTTAGATTCAGAAACCCCGGCCCTTAGTCCGGTGGAAAATCCTCCATGGAAATTTTTAAATTTTTGGGGTTTAACCTTGGTTAAAATTCTTAAAAGTGAAAGAATGTGTGAAATTCTTTTGGGGACCTGTTGGTGGGAATCCCCGGGATTTAAAAAAATTTAAAAGTTAAAAACAGGATTTTTCTTTTGAAAATTTCACTTTCCCGGGGGAGTTCTCTAACCCATCCAATTTTAATAAAGCCTTTTAAATTAGGTTAATTGGGAATGTGGAGATATTCAATTTTCTATTCCCTTTTTAAAATTTGATTTTCAAATTTTTAAAGAACTGACATTCGCAAGGCTACTTCATCGAGGGCATAAAGTCCCCACAAGAATGCCGAATGTTCATCACTATATTCTTAAGGGAAGGGGACAACTGATTTTTTCCGCTGTTGGGTTTTTTTTTGACACCCCCCAATTTTATTAACCATTTAAAACTTTCAATTTTTTTTATATTTGGGAAAAGGGTTAATTTTTACAACAAAAACCATGCCCCTTTTTCCTGAAACAATTTTTCCAATTAAAAAGCCAAATCCTGTCTAGGTAAAATTTTTTTCCCCCCTATTACATGCCCTTTTTTCCTTTTTTTTTAAAAAAAATCATGTTAAATAAATTCCTTTTTTATCCGAAAGGGGCCCAGTTTTCCTTTTAAAAAAATTTCCTACTTTTTTCAATTTTTTTTCCTTTTCTTTACCTTGCATTATTCAAAATTTAAAAAGGTAAAATTCCCAAGGGCCAACGGTTTTTTGGAAAAAATTAATTTTTTTTTTAATTTTTTTTGAAAATTTTTTCCTTTTAAACAAATGGAGTTTTGTTTTAAAATTCTTCAATTCCCAAATCCTTTTGCAAACAATAAAAAGCCCACATTTTTTAGTTTAATGTGGCATGGTTTTTTTTCCCTGTCCAGTCTTTAAACTTTGCACTTTTCTATATTAAACTGCATCTGCCACTTCTCCAATTACTGCATAAGTCTATTTAAATCTTCCTTGAGTGCTCTAATGTCCTCATCGGAATGAATTCATTCACCTATATTGCTGTCATCAGCAAACTTGCTTACATTACTATTTATTCCCTCGTCTGTTGTTTATGTAGATTGTGAACAAGGGGCCCAACACTTTAAGTCCATATACACAATATCATATACATTACCATGATCTACCTCCTCAAATACCTTAGTGAAAAAAAGTTAATAAATTCGTAAGGCAGGAACACCCATTTGTAGAACTGTTGAGATTCGTTGATCAATTTGTACTTTTCAAGATGGCTACAAATTGCCTTGGTAATTATTGATTCCATAAACTTACCCACTGTGGAGGTTAAGCTTATTGGTCTATAGTCCAAAGCTAAGGACCTGTCGCATGCTTTGAAAATAGGTTTCACATTTTCCACTTACCTGGCACTATGCCAGTTTGTAGTGCTATGTCGAAAAGATAGCCAAAGGTTTGCCAAGTTTCATCTTTTACATTCCTTTAAAACCTTTGCATACAGTTCAAAAGGGCCTGGGATTTGTTAGGATTTAATTTATTTGTTTGTCTAAAGACCATACTTGTGACCCTAATTGTGCATAGTTTATTATCGTCCTGTTCTACTTAATTTATTACTTTTGGAATATCGCTAGTATCTTCCTCTAAAAACTGAATGGAAGTAAGTGTGAAAAATTCTACACATTTCCTTGTCACTGTCTGAGAGCTGACCCAAGTAACTTTTGAGTGGGCCTATCCTGTCCCTAATCTTACTAATGTATACCTGAAAGAATCCTTTGGGTTAGTCTTCAGTTCTCTTGCAACTTTAACCTCATAATCTCTGCTTTTCTTATTCCCTCTTTTATTTCTAACTGAATATATTGGTTTCTTAACTGCCCCTCTTTTGATTTGCCTAAAATGTATATGCCTCACTTTTGACCAAAGAGATGGTTTTAATCTATCCATTTAGGGTCATTTTTGTTTGATCTGATTTCCCTGTTTGGAACATTTGTCTGAGCAGCTAGAACTACTCTGGAAAACGTTATAATTGGCAACCTGACCTGTAGTCAGGTCATTCCAGTTCAGCCTACCCAGGTGATTTCTCAGTCCTGTGAAATCAGCCAAGCAGAAGTCAGGGACAGACTTTATTGCCATTATTAAGGTAATTCCATGATATATTAGAACAGAGTGATTTGTGATCACTTTCCTCACTCATCATTGACCTCAAGATTATTATTAGCGATTCCCTACTGGCAAGAACCAAGTCAAGCAGGTTATTTCCTCTAGTTGGTTCTGTCACGCTTAAAAAAAAAAAACAATCCTGGATCTCGAGAGTCTTTTTTTTTACACTTTTAAAATTTTCTGACATCGTTGCTACTCCACCACCCTTCCTGTTGATCTGTCAATGTGGAATAATTTATAGCCTTGTATGTGACATTCACTTTGAGCCGGGTCTCTGTTATAGCAATAATATCTATACTTCATGCACCTGCAGTTATATTTGCTCATCAATCTTATTTCTTAAACTCTTGCTGTTAGTTAGTAAATCTTAAGGGAGCTAGTATTGCTGCCCTTCCCTTTGTTTGCTGACCTGATCCATTGTCTTTATTTGTAACTTAAGAACATAAGAAAGAACGAACACTACAGCAGGCCTACTGGCCATGCAAGGCAGGTCCAAGTCTCCTAAAGGCTTGACAATACCCCAACCTAGTCAGGGCAGGTCCGTTCACTTAGGAAGGAACACTACAACTGACTAGTAGCACAACTAATAAGGTCCAACTCACACCTGCCCACACCCACTCGTGTATTTATCTAACCTATTTTTAAAACTACACAACGTTTTTAGCCTCAATAACTGTACTTGGGAGTTTGTTCCACTCATCCACAACTCTATTACCCAACCAGTGTTTCCTATATCCTTCCTGAATCTGAATTTTTCCAACTTAAAAAACCATTGCTACGAGTCCTGTCTAGGCTAGACATTTTCAGCACGTTATTTACATCCCTTTATTTATTCCCGTCTTCCATTTATACACCTCAGTCGTATCCCCCCTAATTCTACGCCTTTCTAGAGAGTGCAGATTAGGGACCTCAGTCTATCCTCGTAGGGAAGATTTCTGATACATGGGATCAACTTTGTCATCCTCCTCTATGTTTTCCAGAGCATTTATATCATTTTTATAATACGGTGACCAAAAAATGTGCAGCATAATCTAAATGAGGTCTAACCAGGAATATATAAGAGTTGAAGAACAACCTGAGGACTCCTATTATTTATGCTTCTTGATATGAAGCCAAGGATTGTTAGCTTTATTGCGAACACTTACGCACTGTTGTCTTGGTTTCAGATTACTGCTAACCAGGGGCTCCTAAATCTTTTTCGCAATCCGTAATATTAAGATTGACATTATTTAGTTTATATGTGGCATGGTTATTTTCCTGTCCAACATTTAGAACTTTGCATTTGTCTATATTAAACTGCATCTGCCACTTCTCCGACCACTGCATCAGTCTATTCAACTCTTCCTGGAGTGTTCTGATGTCCTCGTCAGAATGAATTCGACAGCCTATTTTGGTGTCATCGGCAAACTTGCTTATGTCGCTCTTTATGCCCTCATCAATCTCGTTTATGTAGATTGTGAACAACAGGGGGCCCAACACTGACCCCTGTGGAACACCGCTCGTGACGCTTCCCCACTCTGATTTCTCCCCATTTATGCAAACTCTGCTGCTATTTGTCAACCATGCCTCTATCCAGGAAAAAAATTCTATTCCATGTGCCTTAATTTTCCTCGATAGTCTCTGATGTGGGACCCTGTCAAAAGCCTTACTGAAGTCCATATACACAATATCATATTCATTACCATGATCTACCTCCTCAAATACCTTAGTGAAAAAAGTTAATAAATTCGTAAGGCAGGAGCGCCCCTTTGTAAAACCATGCTGAGATTCGTTGATTAATTTGTGCTTTTCAAGGTGGCTACGAACTGTCTCGGCAATTATTGATTTCCATAAATTTTCCCACTATGGAGGTTAGGCTTATCGGTCTATAGTTCGAAGCTAAGGACCTGTCACCTGCTTTGAAAATAATTTAGTTTAATATGTTTATTATGCACCCCATACCCATCCTGTGGGTGGTAGTCAAAAGATTACAGAGGTACATAATTGGTCCAGGGACTGGGCCCCCAAAGTTTTGATAACTGAACTAGGTACAAAGGTAATGAGCTCACAAGTTACAAAGGTAATGAATTCTGTAAGAATGGTTACTTACGGGTTTTTACATGGCAACAATCATGAACAAATTATAGTGTAATGAGCAATTCACACTCCACACCCGGTCACAACTGTAATGAGTTATTGGTGCAAATATTGATTGTTGAGAGACACACGCACACACAGACACACACAGCCCGGGGGTTTGCTAGCTCTTTACCTTCCTTTAGAACCCTTTCATACAGTTCATCCGGGCCTGGGGATTTGTTACGTTTTAATTTATCAATTTGCCTTAGAACCATGTCACTTGTGACCCTAATCGTGCATAGTTTATTATCATGCTGTTCTACATAATTTATTATTTCTGGAATATCGCTAGTATCTTCCCGAGTAAAAACTGAGAGGAAGTTTTTACTCGGGAAGATACTTGCGATATTCCAGAAACGATAAATTACGTAGAACAGGATGATAAACTATGCCATAAGTTGTCCCAGTTGTCAATGAATGGGATTGCAAGTTCCTTGCAGTATGTCTAGCCAGCAATTTACACCAATTGCCCTAGACAACTATTCATTGCCCACTCCCCTTCTAGGCATGATGCTACATATGGTTGGGACCCCTCCCTTCGACCTAATTAAATCTATAGCTGACCTGTACTTATCTAGCAGCGCTTTTTTCCTACCCTTCCCGATGTCATTTCCACCAGCACTGAGACAGATAATGGGCTTGTTCCCATTACCTGACATATTATCCCACCTGTTGACTCTCACCAACAACAGCTTCAGGGAAGCGCACTCGCCTTATTCCTATTTCAGAAAGCACAGTCCATATATCTTTCCTGCGAGCCACCAACCACAAGAATTCGCTTACCTCTGTTAGGGGAAGTAGTACCTTTACCTTCACTAACCACTGAAGCACACTCATCCTGAAGAACAAGGAAGAGATTTCCTACCTTCAAATCTTTTGACTTTTCATATTTTGATGCTCCTCCCATTACTGGGGAACTGTTTGCCACTTGTAGCAGGTGCTGGATTGCACCTCATTGTTGGTAGCCTCATTTCCTTCAACCACTCCAGCCCTCTCATGAGGTAGATGACAACCAAGCTCTAGTAATTTTATTTATCTTCATGGAGAGATGAGGTTCCCTTGCCTGTAATTGATAGTGGTGACTGAATAGTGGGCGAGAGTTAGACCTGACTGGCTTTTACCAGTAGGTGACTTGAACCTGCCATCTGAGGAGCTGTAGAGCTCAGCTAGCAAAAATATAGATTTCTGAGAACCAAAAGTTTTCTCTTGGCATCACCCCTTTAGAAGCTATTGTTAACTGTAGTTTGTTAATAAAGTTGCACAAATTAGTGGACGCGAGTTTCGCGACTAATCCGTTCCAGAGAGCCTGCCGAAGGTTGAAATTCACGAAACTCGAAACCATTTTGCCCATAAGAAATAATGGAAATAATAAATAAAGATTTACATAATGAAAACAATCAGAAATAAAGTACAGTGGTCACTCGTTCGTAATTAATCCGTTCCTGGAGCCGTTACTATAAACGAAATTTAAGATTTACGAATCATTATTTCCCCATAAGAAATAATGTAAGTACAATTAATCCGTTCCTGACACCCAGAAGTATTAAAACAAAAAAAATTAACATGAAATATACATGTAGTACATAAACAATACAATGGGAAATGATGAATGAAACATTAACAGCATAACACTTACCTTGATTGAAGATTCTTCTTAGTGTATGGGAGACTGGAGGAGGAGGAGAGAGTGGATTGTTTATAGTTTGGAAGGGGAATCCCCTTCCATCAACACCTCGGGTTTACCATTTGCTTTTTGGGGTTGTTTTCTTCTCTGTTTCTTAATGCCACTAGGACCCCCTTGAGTCACTGGAGTCCTGTCTCGCAAAATAACTGTGGAGAGCTCTTTTTTCTGGCGTCTCTTTAAACCATTCCCTAAAATGGCCCAAGACTGTCACTGTACATGTTGCCAACCTGGCTTGCAACACCTTTGTTAGGGTGATGTTTCTCCCTTTAAAGTTTTCCCATCTTACCCCCCATAGTAAAAATCTCTCTAATTTCTGAAGAAGGCACCTTCTTCCATCTCTCTTCCTCCTCTGCAGCAAGATTCTGAGTTTGCGATGTGTTGCTCTCCTGCTAAAGCTCTTGCAGCTCCTCAGTGGTGAGTTTTCATTGTGGTCTTCCACCAATTCTTCCACACCCTCCAAACTCACATCCAACCCCATGGAACTCCCAGTGCCACAGTTGATTTTACAACAGACATAGGCTCATTAGGGTCAGCCCCAAATCTTCAAAAAACCTTCTTGTCGACACAATCTGGCCACCCAAATTTTCTCCAGACAGAGTTCGAAGGGCCCCGGGAGTCACTCCTCCCAGCCATACTATAAGGGTTATGCAGTGGAAAGGGTTTCTGAAGTGCTCTCCAAAATTCCCTTAGGGTCAAGTGAGTGTCCCGTGGTCACAGTCAAGCACCTGTGAAAACATTGCTTTTGTGTAGAGTTTAAAGTTTGCAATAAACCTGCTGGTCCATGGGTTGGAGGAGAGGAGTGGTATTCGGGGGCAAGAACTTTACTGTGATGAACCCAAACTCCTCGAAAATTAGGTCATTCAAGTTTGGAGGATGAGCAGGTGCATTGTCCATTACTAGCAGGCACTTGAGATCCAATTTCTTTTCCAGGAGATATCCTTCACACTAGGGCCAAACAAATTCATTGAACCACTCGACGAAAATTTCCCTCGTGACCCATGCTTTACTATTAGATTTCCAAAACACACAATTTACTCTTCATAACATTGTTTTTCCTGAACACACCGGGATTTTCAGAATGGTACACTAGTAATGGCTTCACTTTGAAATCCCCACTAGCATTAGCGCAGAACATTAGCGTCAGCTTGTCTTTCATAGGCTTATGTCCTGGCATTGCCTTTTCCTCTTGTGTAATGAAGGTCCTCTTTGGCATTTTCTTCCAAAAGAGGCCTGTTTCGTCACAATTGAACACTTGTTCAGGTTTCAGTCCTTCAGCCTCTATGTACTCCTGGAATTCATGCACATATTTTTCAGCCGCCTTGTGGTCCAAACTGGCAGCTTCACTGTGCCTTACCACACTGTGTATGCCAGTACGGTTCTTAAATCTCTCAAACCAGCCTTTGCTGGCCTTAAAACCACTCACTTCACCACTATTTGCAGGCAATTTCTTTACCAAATTTTTCATGCAACTGCTAGCCTTTTCACAAAATAAACGAAGTCATTTAAAAGTATCTCCTGCTAATTGTTTTCATTTATCCACACCAATAATAACTTTTCAACCTCTTTTCCAGTACTGGTGATCTCATTTTTGTCAGCAATGTTACTCCCTTTGCAACAACAGCAGCCCTTTATTTTTATTTTTCTTGGCCACTATGGAACATAAAGGTTGTGTGGGTTTCTTATACATCCTGGACAGTTCGGCCACACTTGAACCACTTTCATATTGTTCAATGATGGTTTTCTTAAATTCAATTGTATTTCTCACCTTTACCACAGGCTTGGCACTAGGAGCTTTCTTTGGAGCCATGGTAGCTTATTTAGTACTTGCAAGCACTAAAATAAATGGAATATTATGAAATATTTCGCTGGAGCACGCGAGGGGACCTTCGCTCACTGGTAAACAATGCCAGACTGGCTGCCGCCCTGGCCCACGCTGTGCGTACGCGTCCCGGACGAACTACGACTCGCGAGTCAACCTATGAAAAGCGAGTCCATGTTTATACGAAAATACCCCTATGATTGGCGAATTTTACGATTGCCGGGACTACGAAAAGCGGGGGACCACTGTACGTGCATTTAAAATAAATATTACAATTACCTTTACTGAAGACTTTGGGTGGATGGAAGATGGGAGGAGATGATAGGAGGAAGGTGTACACTACTGTTTGGAAGGAGAATCTCCTTCCATTAGGACTTTAGGTAGCAAGTCCTTATCTGGGGTTACTTCCCTTCTTCTTTTAATGCCACTGGGAACAACTTGAGTCACTGGACCCCTGGCGCACAAAGTATCTATCCAAAGAGGTCTTTTTCTGGCGTTTCTTTAAGATTTCCCTGAAGTGGGACACAACACTGTCATTGTACATGTTGCAGATACGGCTTATTTCAGCTTGGTCAGGGTGATACTTTTCAACAAAACTTTGCAACTCATTCCACTTATGTCCTTAATCACTGAAGAAGGCACCTCATCCACTCCCTCTTCCTCCTCCTCTGAAGCAAGTTCCTCGGCTGTGATCTGATGCTGTTCCAGTTGAAGCTCTTGCAGTTTCAGTGGTTAGCTCTTCCCTGTGGTCCTCCACCAGCTCTTCCACATCCCCATCACTCACTTTATTTACCAAAGGGCTTGCACTAGCTTTCCTTGGGTCCATGACGACTTATTTAGCAGTTGCAAGCACAAAAAACAATGTATTATGAAATGTATTGTATGAACCCACGGGGTGATGGTCCCGTGTTGGTAAACAATGGCACACTGAGCGTGAATGGCGTGGGAGACTGCTTTGTGTGCGCGGTGATGGGCGGATGGGTGCCGGACGGTCGCCGAAACAGTTTTTCACAAAACTCCAGGCCAAATTTTTGCAAAAAAAAAAAAACTCGCCGAAGGTCGGATTTCACGAAAGTCGAGGCTGCCGAAACTAGGGGGTCCACTGTACTGTCAAGTGTATATGTGGGTGAACAGATATTAAACTAGCATGAACATCCTACAGTTCAGGTAACAATGAAATAAGTCTTAAATCTTCTGTTGCTCCCTGGGCCTCTGAAATTACTATTTTTTTTTTTTTTTTAATACTCGTGTCATTTCATTAGATTATATTAACAATAGATGCCTCTGAGATTTGCCATTACCATCAATAGTTCCCAATTATGCTAACTCGTTTGTCAACTGTGCCTCACCATAAGTGCTTGTGGAATAAATAAGCAGATATTACAAGAGACCCCAGGAAGTAAGTGACACTCCATTGACTGGTCAAAATGCTTCTGAAAGCAAGTCTTGGAGTGAAATGTGGTGCACTTGCAGAAAGTTTTATATTTATACTGTTGTATTTTTTAAGACATCCACCCAAAGTTTTTATGTATAAAATTTTAAATGATTCTTAGCATTTAAGCTATGTGCAGTATTCTAGAGGTCTATTTCATTTAAAATTACAGTATTGTTTATGAAACTTGAAATATCTACAGTTTCTGTATATTTTACAGTGGAGGAAGAAGCGTATGCGCAGGCTTAAGAGAAAGCGCAGGAAGATGCGTGCGGGGTCGAAGTAAAACCATTGCTTGCCCCTTTGCTAGGTATTTTATTTTGAACCATTTTTTTTTTTTTTACTCAATTTTAGAAATTTAATTCGGTTAATTTAGGTTATGCAAAGCCCCAATGCAATTAAGATCCAATCCAAATTTATGAAGTAGATTAATATGGTATTTTAGCTCTCTTGCTATATTTGTCATTGGCTGTATACATTGATTTTTGTGCTCTTCTTGGCTAAAATTAATTTTTGTGATGTGTGATTGTTTGGTACTGTATCCCACTGCTGGTGTAGTGCATAATTTAATTTTTTTTTTTTTCAGGTGATTGTTGAAGAAGTCTACCATCCTTTAATAAGTTTCAATAAATTCTAAGAAGGGTTTAGGCTTTTTATTTTCATTTTAGTACATAGGATCTTGGATTAGCTACTTTTGAATCTATTAAAGTAGCTTGACCTTGATAGTCTATGGACCTTAGCCCCCCCTCAAGAGGTTCCTTGATGCTGATGGTCTCTTGGCCTAGAGAATTGGATCTGTGCTCCACTTCCCTGAATTAAGCCCGAATGCCTTTCAGCAACCTCCCTCCCCCTCCAACAGGCATTGCATAATTCCTGCAGGTTTAGCACTCCCCAAGACAACATAGGCTTCAGGAGATCTTCATTGGAATAGTGAAAACTTTGGTATCAGTTGCCACAGTAGACAAAGTAAAATTAGAATTTAAGGCCCTTGCTTACTGCCTCTTGCATTTTTTGCACCCTTGCTGGTCTCTGATCTGGTGCATTACATCTTTTGCACATCCTACCCTGCAGTGCTGTATGACCCTGTGGGTTTAGCACTTAGTTTTGAGTAATAGAAATTGAAGAATGGTGGGGGCATTTGTATTGACACACTGTTTTGTATGTGCCCCAGGTGTTGTATGAACCCTTGGGTAGTTTTCATCCCCCCAAATTAATGATAAATGGGGGTACTGTGATGCAGAGGTGTTCAACCTATCCACCCTTTACCCTGAATTTATTCTGCCTTTCGTGAGGTGCTGTATGATCTCTCAAGTTGGGGGCTTGATCCAAGAAATTGGACTTGGTTTGTGAAATAGAACCCCACTGAACAATTTCATGGGGGTTCTATTTTGCATACTGTAACCATGGAGAACATACACCAGGGAAAGTGCTTAGTTACTGGTGGAAGGTTCTTGATCCAAAGTGTTACCTCTCCTTTGCCATCAAACCTCTGAGGCACTGGATAGCTCCTAGGAATTTAGTTTCCATGCAGCTCATTACTTAACACACACAGTATGGACTTTTTAGATACTACACCTTCATTGCAGTTTTTTGCTCAAACTAGTACTGTATTGCTCGTATGGGTTTAATTGTGCTGTTTATTTAAAAGAGAATATGCTGGTTGTTCTTAATTTTTATTACCAGTTGCAGGATTAGCTGCCAGGTCAGTGCTCTTAAATTTTTGTTAAATATGTATTTGAAAAGTTAGAGGATGGGGGGGAGGTGATTTTTTTAAATATGTTGAGATGTACAGTTTGTAAGCAGTATGGCCTCCCTTATTCTTACCCTTCCAGTGTTAGCGTTATGAATAAAAATTGAATTGCCCCCTCCAGGAAGGCGTGTCGGTGAAGGATTCTTGATCAAAGGAAGTGGAACTGATTTTTCCAGTCTGTCTCCTAGGTGCTACAACCCAGGTTTAGCTTGCCTTTAGGTAGTAATATTCATCAGTGCCCTGTGAAACTGCTGAAATGAAGTATCTATAGTGTCTGTTCATGTGGCTGGAGTTGAACCAGACGCTCGCTAATCTCCCATAATTTTTTTGCAAGGCCTTCGTCCTTTGCCAGGGAAGAACATTCTGCAACCTGAAATTGAATTTAATTTAATTAAGAGGCAGTTTAATTTTTTAAATCTTATTTTATATAGCCCTATCAAACATTGGCACTGCACTTGAAGGGTTCCTTGATGCTGGTGAGGGACTTGATCCAAGAAATTGGGCTACCTTTCCCATGGACTGAACCTGAATGCTTCATTCTCCCAAGTGCTGTATGCCCTTTAAAGGTTTCGTGATCCTCTGCTAGTGATAATTACTATGCTTGAAATTACCATCAAGGTTGCTTTATCCTTTTGTATGCACCCCATACCCATCTGGGTAGTAGTCAGAGGCACACTGGGTTCATAGACGAAACTAACATTTATGCTTGTAAGAAAGTTATAAACCCTTTATAAATTTGAAAGTTCTGTCATGAATTGACTAACCTCGATTAAGACATGTTAACCAGGAAGTTGTATTATGCTGATGAGGGGCTCTTGATCAATGGAACGACTATCTTTCCCTTGGATCAAACCTGAATAAAACCTTTTTCCCAAGCACTTCCCCTGATTAGAAATAAATGGACCTTCCCTCTTGGTTTAGCACCTAATTACAATTATATAATAGACCTACCCTCTGATGGAGGAAACCTGATTGCTTCCCATTCCAAGAGTACTGACATGGTGGCTCTGTTCTTCCTCATAATATGCAACAATCGAAGATCGCAGGTGCTGAAAGGCTTTTTTTACAAGGTACTAGGGCTTCCCCTTT
>NC_069478.1:28856934-28876311 GCF_026875155.1 Cherax quadricarinatus
GGGACTACGAAAGGGGGGCCCCACTGTACGTGCATTTAAAAAAATATTACAATTACCTTTACTGAAGACTTTGGGTGGATGGAAGATGGAGGAGATGATAGGAGGAAGGTTTTACACTACTGTTGGAAGGAGAATCTCCTTCCATTAGGACTTTAGGTAGCAAGTCCTTAAATCTGGGGTTATTTCCCCTTTCTTCTTTTAAATGCCACTGGGAACAACTTGAGTCACGGACCCTGGCGCACAAAGTATCTATCCAAAGAGGTCTTTTTCTGGCGTTTCTTTAAGATTTCCTGAAGTGGGACACAACACTGTCATTGTACATGTTGCGATACGGCTTATTTCAGCTTGGTCAGGGTGATACTTTTAAAACAAAACTTTGCAACTCATTCCACTTATGTCCTTAATCACTGAAGAAGGCACCTCTTTCCACTCCCTCTTCCTCCTCCTCTGAAGCAAGTTCCTCGGCTTGATCTGATGCTGTTCCAGTTGAAGCTCTTGCAGTTTCAGTGGTTAGTTTCTTCCCTGTGGTCCTCCACCAGCTTTTTCCAATCCCATCACTCACTTTATTTCCCAAAAGGGGCTTGACTCTAGCTTTCCTTGGGTCCATGACAAATTATTTAGCAGTTGCAAGCACAAAAAAACAATGTATTATGAAATGTATTGTATGAACCACGGGTGATGGTCCCGTGTTGGTAAACAATGGCACACTGAGCGTGAATGGCGTGGGGACTGCTTTTTTGTGCGCGGTGATGGGGGGATGGGTGCCCGGACGGTCCCCCGAAACGGGGTTTTTCACAAAACTCCAGGCCAAATTTTTGCAAAAAAAAAAAAAAAACTCGCGAAGGTCGGATTTCACGAAAGTCGAGGCTGCCGAAACTAGGGGGTCCACTGTACTGTCAAGTGTATATGTGGGTGAACAGATATTAAACTAGCATGAACATCCTACAGTTCAGGTAACAATGAATAAGTCTTAAATCTTCTGTTGCTCCCTGGGCCTCTGAAATTACTAGTTTTTTTTTTTTTTTAATACTCGTGTCATTTCATTAGATTATATTAAAAAATAGATGCCTCTGAGAAATTTTCCCCTTACCATCAATTAGTTCCCAAATTTTGCTAACTCGTTTGTCAACTGTGCCCTCACCATAAGTGCTTGTGGAATAAATAAGCAGATATTACAAGAGACCCCAGGAAGTAAGTGACACTCCATTGGGCTGGTCAAAATGCTTCTGAAAGCAAGTCTTGGAGTGAAATGTGGTGCACTTGCAGAAAGTTTTATATTTATACTGTTGTATTTTTTAAGACATCCACCCAAAGTTTTTATGTATAAAATTTTAAATGATTCTTAGCATTTAAGCTATGTGCAGTATTCTAGAGGTCTATTTCATTTAAAATTACAGTATTGTTTATGAAACTTGAAATATCTACAGTTTCTGTATATTTTACAGTGGAGGAAGAAGCGTATGCGCAGGCTTAAGAGAAAGCGCAGGAAGATGCGTGCGAGGTCGAAGTAAACCATTGCTTGCCCCCTTTGCTAGGTATTTATATTTGAACCATTTTTTTTTTTTTTACTCAATTTTAGAAATTTAATTCGGTTAATTTAGGTTATGCAAAGCCCCAATGCAATTAAGATCCAATCCAAATTTATGAAGTAGATTAATATGGTATTTTAGCTCTCTTGCTATATTTGTCATTGGCTGTATACATTGATTTTTGTGCTCTTCTTGGCTAAAATTAATTTTTGTGATGTGTGATTGTTTGGTACTGTATCCCACTGCTGGTGTAGTGCATAATTTAATTTTTTTTTTTTTTCAGGTGATTGTTGAAGAAGTCTACCATCCTTTAATAAGTTTCAATAAATTCTAAGAAGGGTTTAGGCTTTTTATTTTCATTTTAGTACATAGGATCTTGGATTAGCTACTTTTGAATCTATTAAAGTAGCTTGACCTTGATAGTCTATGGACCTTAGCCCCCCCTCAAGAGGTTCCTTGATGCTGATGGTCTCTTGGCCTAGAGAATTGGATCTGTGCTCCACTTCCCTGAATTAAGCCCGAATGCCTTTCAGCAACCTCCCTCCCCCTCCAACAGGCATTGCATAATTCCTGCAGGTTTAGCACTCCCCAAGACAACATAGGCTTCAGGAGATCTTCATTGGAATAGTGAAAACTTTGGTATCAGTTGCCACAGTAGACAAAGTAAAATTAGAATTTAAGGCCCTTGCTTACTGCCTCTTGCATTTTTTGCACCCTTGCTGGTCTCTGATCTGGTGCATTACATCTTTTGCACATCCTACCCTGCAGTGCTGTATGACCCTGTGGGTTTAGCACTTAGTTTTGAGTAATAGAAATTGAAGAATGGTGGGGGCATTTGTATTGACACACTGTTTTGTATGTGCCCCAGGTGTTGTATGAACCCTTGGGTAGTTTTCATCCCCCCAAATTAATGATAAATGGGGTACTGTGATGCAGAGGTGTTAAAACCTATCCACCCTTACCCTGAATTTATTCTGCCTTTCGTGAGGTGCTGTATGATCTCTCAAGTTGGGGGCTTGAAACCAAGAAATTGGACTTGGTTTTTTGAAATAGAACCCCACTGAACAATTTCATGGGGGTTCTATTTTGCATACTGTAACCATGGAGAACATACACCAGGGAAAGTGCTTAGTTACTGGTGGAAGGTTCTTGATCCAAAGTGTTACCTCTCCTTTGCCATCAAACCTCTGAGGCACTGGATAGCTCCTAGGAATTTAGTTTCCATGCAGCTCATTACTTAACACACACAGTATGGACTTTTTAGATACTACACCTTCATTGCAGTTTTTTGCTCAAACTAGTACTGTATTGCTCGTATGGGTTTAATTGTGCTGTTTATTTAAAAGAGAATATGCTGGTTGTTCTTAATTTTTATTACCAGTTGCAGGATTAGCTGCCAGGTCAGTGCTCTTAAATTTTTGTTTAAATATGTATTTGAAAAGTTAGAGGATGGGGGGGAGGTGATTTTTTTAAATATGTTGAGATGTACAGTTTGTAAGCAGTATGGCCTCCCTTATTCTTACCCTTCCAGTGTTAGCGTTATGAATAAAAATTGAATTGCCCCCTCCAGGAAGGCGTGTCGGTGAAGGATTCTTGACAAAGGAAGTGGAACTGATTTTTCCAGTCTGTCTCCTAGGTGCTACAACCCAGGTTTAGCTTGCCTTTAGGTAGTAATATTCATCAGTGCCCTGTGAAACTGCTGAAATAAGTATCTATATGTCTGTTCATGTGGCTGGAGTTGAACCAGACGCTCGCTAATCTCCCATAATTTTTTTGCAAGGCCTTCGTCCTTTGCCAGGGAAGAACATTCTGCAACCTGAAATTGAATTTAATTTAATTAAGAGGCAGTTTAATTTTTTAAATCTTATTTTATATAGCCCTATCAAACATTGGCACTGCACTTGAAGGGTTCCTTGATGCTGGTGAGGGACTTGATCCAAGAAATTGGGCTACCTTTCCCATGGACTGAACCTGAATGCTTCATTCTCCCAAGTGCTGTATGCCCTTAATGGTTTCGTGATCCTCTGCTAGTGATAATTACTATGCTTGAAATTACCATCAAGGTTGCTTTATCCTTTTGTATGCACCCCATACCCATCTGGGTAGTAGTCAGAGGCACACTGGGTTCATAGACGAATCTAACATTTATGCTTGCTAAGAAAGTTATAAACCATTTATAAATTTGAAAGTTCTGTCATGAATTGACTAACCTCGATTAAGACATGTTAACCAGGAAGTTGTATTAATGCTGATGAGGGGCTCTTGATCAATGGAACGACTATCTTTCCCTTGGATCAAACCTGAATATACCTTTTTCCCAAGCACTTCCCCTGATTAGAAATAAATGGACCTTCCCTCTTGGTTTAGCACCTAATTACAATTATATAATAGACCTACCCTCTGATGGAGGAAACCTGATTGCTTCCCATTCCAAGAGTACTGACATTGTGGCCTCTGTTCTTCCTCATAATATGCAACAATCGAAGGATCGCATGATGCTGAAAGGCTTTTAGTACAAGGTACTAGGGCTTCCCTTTGTTCCAGCAGTGCTGTATGACCTTTTAGCACACGTTACTGCCTCCAGTGTCCTTCACTCGCTGGTCGACTGGCATACTAAATCTTAGCACATCCTACTCTGCAGTGCTGTGACCCTCATTGGTTTAGTGTTTAATAATGGCCCTTATGGGTTTACACATAGGCTTATAATAACTGCTCCAGTCAAATCTACCTACCACCTAATATCAGCCTCACCATGCCTATAGGTGTAGAATAAGACCTCTGACTATTCAGGTGAACAGAGGCAGTGGGGCATAATACTAAATGTCGAGTGGCCCAAGTCATACTACTCCCCCTTCATTCCCAAAATTGCAAATGAACGTTCAAATTAAAACCTCACCTTGCAGTCAACAAAGTACTTGCCAGAGACATCCTGTAGTTCTTTTGAAGCCGCCAACATGATAGTCGTCTGGGCACCCTCAGCACTGCTCTGTGTATTACAAGATCCAGTATTAGTGAGACGAGCTTTAGTTAAATGGTGGTGAGGGGTCTTTTGTGAGACTACTCCCATAGTTTATAGTGATTTTATTTTGATTTTAAGTTTTTTCTTTTTGTGAGGCTTCACCAGAGATGTACTTGCCCTCCCTTTCCTTAGATCGAAGCTGATTGCCTCCCATTCCCCAGGTACTTTTTTTTATTATTGCACCAGCTTTTATTTAAATTTTACTCCCACTTACATTAATCCCTCCACATCTTCCTCTCTAACATCCCACCTTGTAGCATTTTATGATCCCTTATAGGTTTCGGTTTTAAATTTATAATCCCCAGGTGCTGTATGGGTATAGTTTCTAGGCCAAGAAAAACTAATTCTAGGGGTAATATACAGAACTCCAGGCTTGGATCATTATAAAAGGAGACTTCTTTGCGACGAAACTGTTAGGGCTTCTAGATGCAATAACGTAGATTAGGGGATTTTAACTTGAGTCACTGGAATCCAGTTACTTGATGGAAGTAGTTCAGGACTGTTCTGAAAGTGTGTAACAGCCTACCAGAGGTAATAATATGCTCGACCTAGTCTTGTCAAATAAAGAAACCCTCTTAAATGATCTGGAGATCAGTGAAGAGCTTGGTGCAACTGATCACGAATCCATTACTTTTAATATTACCTGAGAGTATGAGAATAAGGATAATACGGCAAAAATCCCCGATCTTCGTTCTGCCGATTATATTCTGTATAATCCTACAGGTTTAGCGCTCCCCATGATTATACAATAATGCCGATTATATTGGACTTGGGGAACACAATCGTTGTTTATCATATCTCAATGACCTTGATGAGGGTATTACTAGTGATATGAGCAAATTCGCCGATGACACAGGTAGGATAATTGATTCAAATGCAGATGTTAGGGAACTTCAGGAGGATTTAGACACTGTTCTTGGTCAGAAAAGTGGCAGATGCAGTTCAATGTAGATAAATGTAAGGTTCTGAAGTTCGGGAGTGTCCATAACCCTAGCACTTATAAGTTAGATAATGTAGAACTTAGCCATACAGATTGCGAAAAGGACTTAGGGGTTATGGTGAGCAGCAACCTCAAACCAAGACGGCAATGCCTAAGCGTCCGTAATAAGGCAAATAGATTGAGATTTATATCAAGAAGTGTAAGCAACAGAAGTCCAGAGGTTATACTGCAGCTTTAAGGATTAGCTGCCAGGTCAGTGCTCTTAAATTTTCGTTAAATATGTGTTTGAAAAGTTAAGAGGATGTGGGGAGGTGTAAATATGTTGAGATGTACAGTTTGTAAGCAATATGGCCCCCTTAACCCTGGCTCTATTTCTACAACTAGAAACACTCCTCTCCTTCGCTATTCTTCGTGTCCCGTCTTCCCCGCTCATCCCATTGGGATCTTACCTGAACTTGTTCGTTCGTTCGTTCTGCATGTTAGAAGTGATCAAGGTCCCAGGACCGAAACGTTTTCTAATAAATATGTCAGTGTTTGCTTACATGTCTTTCTAAACCAACTTGTCGGTATTTATTACCAAGGTTTATACCACAAAGAACTTTGTCCGTGGAAGCAAAGAGGGGAATGTATGAGAGTATAGTTATACCAACGTGTTATTGGAGTGTGAACAAAGTAAAATTTATGAAGGGATTCAGGGAAAACCGGCAGAAGTACAGTGTCTGCACTCTGAAGGAGGGGTGTTAATGTTGCAGTTTTATAACTGTAGACCTCTTCAAGGGGGGCTCCTTGGCGTGGTGAAGAGGCTCTTGGTCTGAGGAATTAGACCTGTCGGTCTACTTCCTCAGACCGAACCTAATTACCCCCCAATCCCCCGTTCCCTATCCCATCCTCCCCTTTTTCCTTTCCTCCTCCTCCCCATCCTCCCCTTTTTCCTTTCCTTTTTGGCCTTTGGTGTTTTTTTTTTTTTTTTTCACAGGCACGCTAGTTCCTAGGTAGGGGAAAGGGTACCGGGGTCCATCCCATTCCGTTGAGGTTCTTGGCGGTAGCGTAGTTTGCCGTGGAATATGGATTGCCTGGGGATGTCCTGATCCCTCTCCGGTATCCCGGAGGGTGGCTTTGGTGTCTCTCGGGCAAAGGGGGGAAATCTCTGGAAGCCCACCTTCAGTTTCCGGGGGTGGGGGGCCTAGGAGGTATGTTTTCTATGGCGGTTTTTCCGGCCCCCCTCCTCCCTTTTTTTTTCCCCGAGGAAACTCGGAAAGATGTGGGTTCCCAAACCGGGAAATTCCCTTTTTTTGGGGGCCTTATGGGTAGGGTATGGCACGGGTTTCCATCCCTGCACTGCGTTACTTGCGGTGCGATTTCCTTTTGGGGTCGGAGGGAAAATTTCTGGCCTTTCATTCCCCCTGGGAAAACTATCCCCCCCCCCCCGGCCCCCCCCTTTTTTTTTTTTTTTTTATTTTTATTTTTCTTTTTTTTTTCAAAAAAAAACAAAAAAAAAAGGAGAACCCTAACCGGGGCAGCCCTAGTCCATAAACCCTGCTACCCCCGGGCCCCTTTTGATACCGAAACCCCCCCTTTTCTGCCCCGCCTGTCTTTGGCCCACTTTTGGGACATCCCCATCCCTCTGTACCTCTTGCCGGTGCTGTTTCCTCACCCCCCCCCCGGCCTTTCCCCCCGGTATTTTGGCCCTTTCCCCCCTGCTCCTTGGGGGTTTAACAAAAATTTCGCTTTTCTCCCTACTAATGCCCGGCCCTCCCCTCTCTTTTGCGGCAATTTAAAATCCCCGGCCCTTTTCCCACGCCCCCCCCAACCCGGTTCCCCCCCCAATACACAACGAAAAAATTACCCCCCCCTGATGATGCTTCTTCCCCCCCTTCTCGTTTTCCCCCCCAGAAAAAAGATCGACCCCCGGCCCCCCCTTTCACTCCTTTTTTCAAAAAGGCTCAGTTTTCCAAGCCTCCCCAAACCAATGGAAAACCCTTAAATTTCCTTCATTTTAAAACAACCCCCCCTTTTCCTTTTACTGCCCTTAAATCTTCGGCCCCACAGTATTTGGCCCCCAAAGGAAAACTCCTATCCTTTTTTTTGGGGTAAACATACTTTTTTTCCCATGCTTTTAAAGGGCCGAGCTTTAGGGCCCCATAGCCCACTGAAAAAGAAAACTCCCCCAGGCTCTGAGTTTTTCTCGCCCCTTTCCCCATACCCGTTACTGGCCCTGAAACCCTTTGAAAAAAGCATAAATTCCCCTCAATTCTTTGTAGTGGTCCGTCTTTCGCCCCATCCCATATTTCAAAAAATTTCCAGACATTGGCACTGAAAATTTCTGAAAAAACTGGAACTTCCAAGATCTCCCCAATCCCAAGTAGAATTTACGTTTTTCCCTGCCCGGGGCGGAGCCCCGTCCCCTAGCAATGTGGCTCGTTTAACTTTTGACACCCCTTTAAAACCCCCCACCCTCAGTTTATGGGCAGGAAAACGGTTACAAGTTCGAAAGGTGTTTCCCTACCCCCTTCAAAAAGTTAAAAATTTTTGCGGGCCGTTTTGGGCCCAAACCAAACGAAAAATCCCGATCTATCCCCCGAAAGCCCCCTGTGGTGGCCATGACCATTTAAACGTTTGCAATCGACCTCCCTCTTGCCTCCAAACCCCTCTTAAAACCTTTTTTTTCCCCTTCCCGTCTGTACCTGGTTCTCCCCCCCCTCACAGGCCTCTTTTTAAAGTGAAAGGGTTACCCTCCTCGTATGAAACCTTCCCCCCCTTTTTCCCCCCCAAAGTTTCTTTTTTCTTCTGGCACCCCCCGGGGTTTCAGCCTTTCTGTCCCTTTCCACGTTTTCCCCAAATTTTTCCCCCCCCAACCCTTTCGCATCCCCCCCCCCTTGGTACAGCCCTTTAAATTCCAATCTTTACCATCCTCCCCCTTTACCATTTCCAATATTGTCCCCCTTTAATAAAGTCCTGAATTCGGGAAACCCTTAAAGCAATCTCTAAAATTGGTTCCCAAGAGACCAAAAATAAATGGACATAAACCCACCCCCCGCCCTTCCCCTCTCCTCTACTTTTTTCTGCGAGAAAAACACCATTTCACGCAAAAAACCTTTTCCCTTCGCCTGTTTGAACTTTTTTAAAAACTGCCCTCCGCATGTGGACTTTTCAAACCCCCTTAGCCCGTAAAACCCCTTCCCTTTGCGGATTTCGGGTTTTTTTAACATTGCCAATCAGGGCCCTTTTTATTTAAGTGGAATTTACGGGGCCTCAAGGGTAATCGGGGGAGTTCAAAGTTACTCTCCCATTTTTTCCCCTTTTGGTTTTTTGCTTACGGGAAACCCAAAAAATTACACTCTGCTGTTATCTCTCCCTCTCGGCTAAAATTTTATTGTATTCTTCAGTTCCTTTTCCCGATGGGACTTCAATGGGAAAATGCCCTTCTTCTATGCACTGATATTCCGTACCCTCAGCTATTTGTTCGTACTTCGCTGCATTACACACAGCCCGTATCCACTTGCATAGGTTTGGGATACCCCCTTGGGTTTTTTATCTCTCTCCCCCTTCTCGGGGTTAACTTTCCGGATATTTCCCTTCTTGTTTCATATTAAAACCAAACCCCGGGTTTTTGTTACTTGGTAATTTTTAAAGCCCACCATTTCCTCTGGGGGGGGTCCCCACTGTGATTTTCCCCTGGCATTCAGTTAGAGGCTTTTCTTGGGCCCCCCACCCCCTCCTGTTTTAAATACAGGTACTTTACACCCCCTTTTGATCCCCGGACTCCCCACACTCTCTTTTTCCCTCATCCTGAGTCTGCTTTCCCCCCGCCGCATTAACTTTTACTTGGTCTGTTCTTCCCGGGCTTGCATGACAGCGATCATTTTCCCCAAACATTCTTATTCCCCCTTTATATTCCTCACCCTTCGCATCCCCCGCTGCAATTTGATCAGGGGAAATTTGGGAAACCCTTTTCCACACCTAACTTTTTTTAGAGAGGTTTTCCTTTTTTTGTCCCCCCATCGATGAGCTTTTTCCCCCTTTTTCTCGCCTTGGGTTTTAAACCCCAAAATTTTTCTTTTTATAACCCCCCCAAAATTTGGGGAGGCATTTCAAAATCGGGCCTTTTGGGGATCTGCTTGTTTCTCGTGCATACTTTTAAACGCGCGCATGGGGCCCCCCCTTGGGGACCGGCACAATAGAACCACCCGAGAGGGCTTTTTGATTTTAAGAAAGCGGGCGATTGCTCGCCGTGTCATCCGTGACGCCCCAAACGACTTTCCCGGCAGATTGTCTCCCCATCACCTCGCTTCCCGATGAGTGCAGTCCCGGAAAAAAAGGTTAAAGAAAAATGAGTGGGGAAATATTTCCTGACCCGGGCTCCTTTTTCTGGGGTTGCCCTGTTGATATAAAAAACCCAAAGTTGGCCCAAAGAAATTTTGGGAATCATCTGGTCCGTTTTTTTCAGGGACCCATCTATGCCCCCCCTTTCTTCCTCAAAGTCTGCCCCGAAGTTAGCACCCCTTGGGCTTTTCTTCTCTCAGGAAAAACAGTAAAATGTGCCTTTTACACTTCAAAAAACTGGAGGCAACAAATTCCGCTTGCGATCATCGGCAGCTGGGCCCACGACATTCCATATTCCAAAGCTACAACATTTTCATCAGCCCCTTGCAGTCCTATTACGCCTTTACAATCTTATTTGGTCACAAGGAGTTCTTCCACAGCTGTGGAAATCCGCCATTGTTCTCCCTTTCCACAAACCAGGCACTACGGGACATGAAACCTCCCACTATCGTCCCATTGCTCTTACCAGTGCAGTTTGCAAAGTGATGAAATGCCTAGTAAATAGACGTTTAGTGTGGTATTTAGAGACACACAACAGTCTCCACTCGTCAATATGGCTTTCGTAAGGGACGTTCTACCATAGACCTAGCGCTTCTTTTTGATTATAATAATAATAATAATCTACCATAGACCCCTTACTACGCTTGGATACGTATGTTCATAATGCCTTTGCGAATAATCACTCAGTTATTGCCATATTTTTTGACCTTGAGAAGGCATATGACACAACTTGGAGGTATAATATTTTAGCCCAAGCCCACTCCTTAGGCCTTCAAGGCAATCTACCATCCTTCCTTAAGAACTTTTAACTGACAGGCATTTCCGTGTTCGGGTTAATAATGTGCTCTCCCCGGACTTTATCCAAGCTGAAGGTGTCCCCCAGGGATGCGTTCTGAGCACAACACTTTCTCCTTGCTATTAATGATTTGGCCTCTAGTCTTACATCAAATATTTGGTCATCACTCTATGTTGATGACTTCGCTATTGCCTGTGCAGGCGCTGACTGTCACCTTATTACAGTTTTCTTCAGCATGCAGTCGACCGTTTTCCCCATTGGGCCACCAAAAGTGGGTTTAAATTTTCCAGCACTAAAACCCACCAAATTATTTTTCACTAGACGCTCTGTCATCTCCGATCATCCTTTGTACCTTATGGCTCCCGTATCCCTAAACGTGATAGTTTTAGTTTCTGGGCCTCCCTTTTGATCGTAGGTTATCCTGGAAACCTCACATTACCTCTCTGAAGGCAAACTTGTCACAGCCGGCTGAACCTTCTAAAACCCTTTGCCCATCTTTCATGGGGAGCGGGATCGTTGAACCCTCCTTCGCCTACATTCTACCCTTATCTTATCGAAACTTGATTATGGTGACCAGATCTATTCAGCGGCATCTGCTACTCTCTCTAGCCTTAACCCATTCATAAACCAAAGGGATTACGTTTATCCCTTTGGTGCTTTTCGTTTCTTCCCCTGTCGAGAGCCTCTATGCAGAAGCGAACGTTCCATCCTTATCCGATCGCCGTGGTTGCCCATTGCCTTCGCTACTATGTACGCTCTCATGATCTCCGCAATCCTTCCATTTATAGAATGGTCACTGATATTAGTAGACTTTTCTTTATTTGTTCACGCCCCTGTTTACTCCGTCCCTTCTCTCTTCGCCTTCATTCGCTCTTGTCTTCTCTTCAATTACCACCTTTCTATGTACATGTAGCATCTCACTTTTCCCTACCCCCTGGGAAGTTCCAGCTGTTTCGAGTCTGTTCTTTCTCTCTCCCTTGCTCGAAAGCCCAACTGTCTCGGTCGCTTCCCGCTCTCTTTTTCTTGACCACTTTTCACTCTCATTCTCATTTCCATTGCTGTTTTACACAGATGGCTCTAAGTCTTCTGACGGCGTAAGATTCGCAGCAGTGTTTCCCGGGCAGCGTCGTTACAAGGGCATTTTCTATCTTCGGCTAGTATTTTTACTGCTGAATTGTATGCCATCCTTACGCACTTATCCGTATTGCATCTATGCCTGTGTCATCATTTGTGGTTGTCTCAGACTCCCTTAGTGCTTTACAGCTATACAGAAATTTGATACACCTCACCCCTTTGTCCTCCGTATCCAACTTGGCTACAAAACCCCATCTTTACCAAGCATAAAGTATTGTTTTTTTGTTGGTCCCTGGTCATGTTTTACATACAGGGCAATGAACAGGCAGACTGCTGCGTGGGCAGCAGTACATGACCTCCAGTTTTCATGTAGAGGTTTTTCATTTACAGACTATTTTGCTGCAATATTTTTCCCAACTTCCCCACCCGTTGGCAACAACGTTTGGTCTACTATGCTCGGCAACAAACTTCAATCTATTAAACCGAGTATAGGTTACTGGCCCCTCTCTTATCACCATGTCGAGGTTGGGAGACTACTCTCTCCCGTCTTCGCATTGGCCATACTCGTCCTTACTCGTGGATATCTCATGGGAGAGGCGCCCTGCTCCTTCTGTGAGAATTGCCAAGTTCCATTATTTAGTCAGCCACATTCGTTGGGCTGCCCACTTTATCAACGAGCACGCAGAATTTACCTCCATCGTCGTCTTCGCTCTGCTGCTCTCTTTACCTTCCCTTCTCGCTGATGGATCCACCTTTCATCCAGATCTCTCATTGACTTTTTGACAACAACTGACTTACTTCACAAATTCTGATACCTTCAGCCCTTTCTACTTCAATCTCTTGCTACCCTCTACCCCCGTACTATCCCCTGCCCCGCTGTTTTCTGTAACCTACTGATCATCCCTCCTCCCTTCTGCCATCCAATACCCTCGCTTCCTTCCCTACCCTGCAGCGCTGTATAGCCCTTGTGGCTTAGCGCTTCTTTTTGATTATAATAATAATATAACTGTAGTGTAAAGCACCCTTCTGGCAAGACAGTGATGGAGTGAATGATGAAAGTTTTTCTTTTTCGGGCCACCCTGCCTTGGTGGTAATTGGCTGATGTGTTCATAAAAAAAACGGAAAAAGTTCTTACCTTAGCATAAGCCCAGACGAAAAGTTTGACGAAGAGACCATACCAGACTCGGGATGTCATGACGTTAAAGATGTCAGTATTAACAATTCCAGGATGGAGGCAGTAGGCCGTTACCCCTGCAAGCCACAAACATTGCAAAATTATACTCAACTATACGGACTCTTACAGGAAGGTGCCTTGATGCTGCTGAAGGGCTCTTGAACCAAGGAATTGGAACTACTTTTCGTTGGATCAAATCGTCGTGCCTCCTATTCCCCAAGGAGCTTTGACACACCCCTTCCCATGATATGACCATGGAGCGCTAAACAACTCAAAAGAGCCACAATGCGTTTGGGAGAAATGGCAAGCATTAAAGTTCGAGTCAAGCAAAGAATTCAGGTCCAATTCCTTGGATCAAGAGCTCCCACTGTTATCAGGTAATCTTCTTGGAAGGGTTCGTATGGCACAAGATCCCATATGGAGGTAAATAGATAAGCAGCTTACTGTACATTTCAATCTGAAGAGGGCCTTAATGTGAGGCATCAGCGCTGTATGACCCTTGTCTGTTTAGCGCTTTCTTTGATTATAATAATGTGATGCAGAAATATACTGTTCACATCACTTGTTTGTGCCACTGACCAGCGCTTCTTACACTATTTATACATATGTATACAAGTCATAAAATCTTTTACAAAGTTTCTAAAACCTGGTTAATTTTTTGAGATTGAAAAAGTGCATCTAAAAATTAAGTAGTGCATACTATATAGGCCTTTCCATTTTGGATGTGTTTATATGTATTAGAAATTTTTCCAACCGTTCCATGGAGTTTTCATTTTGAAGTTCCTTAGTAAAGAGAATATTCATGAGCTTGGAAGCAGCGTAGAGTTCGAGTGTAGCCAGCGGTCTATCATACTGGAATGGAGGTCACCCTCGAGTCCAGTCCCTTGACTTCCTTTATCCAGGTTGACCTACGGATGACACAGTCACCACTCTGCCCCGAGTGGTCTTCAGATTATCTGTGAGGGAAAATTTGACACAAAAGTTACCCTCGGTTAAATTATGGACCTTCCTGAAATGATCGGTTAACCTTGTCCCTTTTATATGCTTTTGTGGAAAATTTATTATTATAAAAAGTGTTTGAATTAATAGTTCATTATTTTATTATAATTAGTGTAATTTTAAGGGAAATAAGTGAAACTTGTTCCTGAAATTTCCATTCATTGGAAATTGTACTTGTGAGAATTTAACTTTTTTTTTTTTTGTCATCGGTGACCTCTCTTGATGGTGAGGGTTCTTCATCCAAGGAATTGGATTTATCCTCCCTTGGACTGAACCCGAAAGCCTTTCACTCCCCAGGCGCTATATGACCCCTATGAGTTTTGTGCTTCGACCTGATTAAAATAAAAACAGAATTTTCATCAAGGAATAGTTAAATGCAATGTGATTGGAGATAGTGCTGCTGCTTGCTGTATAGCCCTTGTGGCTTAGCGCTTCTTTTTGATTATAATAATAATGGAGATAGCGCTGATGTGGGCACGTATGTAAATGAATAAGACAAATATCACACTGGTTTCTTCGTTGACAAAACATTTTACCCGTGCAGCAAGTTGCTTCAGTCACATACAGAGCTGAATAATACATGTATACCTCAGACTGATATACAGGAGACAGGTGAAGACAAGATTTTGAGATGTTTTTCACTCAACCCTGATAGAAGTGATTCACTTCCATACCATTTATCGCAGCGCTGTATAGTCCTTGTGGCTTAGCGCTTCTTTTTGATTATAATAATAATCCATACCATTAATCAGTAGATCAACGTTGAAGCCTGCTGCGCAGGAGAAACGTTTCGGTAATAATATGTCGAAGTACATAATCTTATTCGTTTGTTGGTAATGTATGTCATTAATATAATGGTACATGCGTACTCACAAATTTGTTTGCGAGGGTGGAGTCCTAGCTCCTGGCTCCACTTCTCGAGTTTCATCGACTGGCATTATTAGTTTCGAATCTCTTTGAACCCCTTATCATACGTAGTATATGACGTTCGCCTCCACCACTAGTATCCAGTTCATTCCTCTTTCCTACTACCCTGGGACTGAAAAAGCATTTCCTAAAGTCCTAATGATTTTTTTTTTAACTTCTGTCTATGCCCTCGCCTTGTTAAAAGTCTATCCTTATCTGTTCCATCAATTCTGAGTATTATCTGTCGTTATCATGTTTTCTCAGCCTGAATTTTTTTTTTTTTGTTTTCCTTTGCTCGATTTCATTGATTTTTTTTACCAGAGACTTTAGGCATATTGAGCCTCATGTGGTGAAAGTTGCATCAAGATCGTCCAATAAATAAAGTTATAAAAAATAAAAATGTGAAAAATTGGACATGGCAAGAAGCCCCTATCACGAGCCTTTTCCATCCTATGGAGAGGGAGCATGGACACGGGGGTCGTCCCACAGTTACTAAAAACAGACATAGCCCTACTCCACAAAGGGGGTAGTAAAGCAACAGCAAAGAACTACAGACCAATAGCACTAACATCCCATATCATAAAAATCTTTGAAAGGGTCCTAAGAAGCAACATCACCACCCATCTAGAAACCCATCAGTTACACA
Organism: Cherax quadricarinatus; assembly: GCF_026875155.1. Lineage (NCBI taxonomy): Eukaryota > Metazoa > Arthropoda > Malacostraca > Decapoda > Parastacidae > Cherax > Cherax quadricarinatus. Next base: position 28,872,341 of record NC_069478.1, read on the forward strand.
ACCCAGGGCAACATGGGTTTAGAACAGGTCGCTCCTGTCTGTCTCAACTATTGGATCACTACGACAAGGTCCTAAATGCACTAGAAGACAAAAAGAATGCAGATTTAATATATACAGACTTTGCAAAAGCCTTCGACAAGTGGACCATGGCGTAATAGCGCACAAAATGCGTGCTAAAGGAATAACAGGAAAAGTCGGTCGATGGATCTATAATTTCCTCACTAACAGAACACAGAGAGTATCGTCAACAGATTTAAAGTCCGAGGCAGCTACGGTGAAAAGCCCCTGTTCCACAAGGCCACAGTACTCGCTCCCATCTTGTTTCCCTCATCCTCATACCCGACATAGACAAGGATGTCAGCCACAGCACCGTGTCTTTCCTTTGCAGATGACACCCGAATCTGCATGACAGTGTCTTCCATTGCAGACACTGCAAAGCTCCAGGCGGACATCAACCAAATCTTTCAGTGGCTGCAGAAAACAATATGAAGTTTCAACGATGAGAAATTTCAATTACCAGATATGGTAACATGAGGAAATTAAATCTTCATCAGAGTACAAAACAAATTCTGGCCACAAAATAGAGCGAAACACCAACGTCAAAGACCTGGAGTGATAAATGTCGGAGGATCTCACCTTCAAGGACCATAACATTGTATCAATCCCCATCTGCTAGAAAAATGACAGGATGGATAATGAGAACCTTCAAAACTAGGGAGGCCAAGCCCATGATGACACTCTTCAGGTCACTTTTTTTCTATCTAGGCTGAATATTGCTGCACACTAACAGCACCTTTCAAGGCAGGGGAAATTGCCGACCTAGAAAATGTACAGAGAACTTTCAAAGGCGGGGCATAACGGAGATAAAACACCTCAATTATTGGGAGCGCTTGAGGTTCCTAAACCTGTATTCCCTGGAACGCAGGAGGGAGATACATGATTATATACACCGAAAATCCTAAGGGACTAGTACCGAACTTGCACACGAAAATCACTCACTACGAAAGCAAAAGACTTGGCAGACGATGCACCATCCCCCCAATGAAAAGCAGGGGTATCACTAGCACGTTAAGAGACCATACAATAAGTGTCAGGGGCCCGAGACTGTTCAACTGCCTCCCAGCACACATAAGGGGGATTACCAACAGACCCCTGGCAGTCTTCAAGCTGGCACTGGACAAGCACCTAAAGTCAGTTCCTGATCAGCCAGGCTGTGGCTCGTACGTTGGTTTGCGTGCGGCCAGCAGCAACAGCCTGGTTGATCAGGCTCTGATCCACCAGGAGGCCTGGTCACAGACCGGGCCGCGGGGGCGTTGACCCCTGGAACTCTCTCCAGGTAAACACTTATAGCAACGCAAGTCAATATTGGCAATCTCGAAATCATTGTTGATAATCACAAATGATAAAGTAATGCCAAATTGACCATCTAATGGATATAAATAATGCAATAACATGTTTTATGGTACCCAAAAAAAATATTATTGTCTTGACTTCATTTAAAAAAAAATTTTTTGCACTTTACATCAATTTATGCAAAATTGAAGGGATTATTACCCAAGACAGCTCCATTACAAAGTCAAACAGGGTCCCCTGAATAACTTTTGTAAAATTCAGAATGATCGGTTCATAAATATTGGTTTTACCTCAGAAAAATACAAATAAATGCACTTTTGAAAAAAATCAACAAATACATTGAACATTACTATACAGTGGGTAAAAATACTCATAGTGCCTTTATACGTTTATTTAGAGTAGAACTGGTTATATAGACATTATTCCTGAAGTTCCATGAAGATCCCTTTGTCCTGAAGTTCTCTGGTGGCCGGCCAATCATAAAAATCCATCCCAATCAATCTGAAAAGAAAGAAATGAATTCTCAAAATCCTATTCCCAGTGATTATGTACAGATACATGTAATTGCACCCATATATGATATTTATACACATAATATAAAAATATACCAAAAAAAACACTAATAATTACGTACCTATGACTGGATGTAGGTGGACACATGATTATCTTATGTCCTCCAGGCTCGTAAGGACTGTCCAGCTCCCTTTTCCTCTTCATTTCCCCTTCGCTTCCGTTGTTCCTTCATGTTCTTCTCCATTAATTCAAGTTGTTTTTGAGTCACTGCTGAACGTCTGTAGCCCAGTGCTGTGTCCAGACAGCTCCTCACATATCCACTATTGTAGTCAGCAACAGCATGGCTGACTGCGAAATCAGCATGCCTCTTGGTTTGATATTTGGCTTTATTGCAGTAACACCATATGCGGTGATGCAGACTTTCATTACAGTTTTGCGTTCTGCCTTTTATACAACGCTGCATCATTTCATTGTTTTGGTCTTTGTAGACATTATGCACCTCCTCCATGTATGCAGGTTCCAGTTGGAACTGCACTTTCATCTTGGTGTGAGATGGTGGAGGAAGGTCTGCTGCTGCTGCTTTTTGGTAGAAACACCAGGATTTATCACCTGTTGGGCAAAGGTGATGCTGAGGTTTTTCATCAGTTGAGGAACAATGGAAGAAGCTTGCCATGATAGAATTCCTCATATCCTCAACTCCATGACCGATCTTCTCTCTCAGGTTCTTATGAAAGTACTGTGCTAACTTATTAATTACAAAGTCTGTCAGTATGCCCTCTTTCTTCATGGCGAACTCCTTCCTTTTCCTTCCAGTCTTCAATTCTTTTTCAACATAGTGTGACTTCACCAAATTTGTTAGTCTGGTCTTGAGACGTTTTGAATAGTGATTGATGCATTCCTGTTTTTCAACATTTACATCTGGATATGGTCCCTCACCATCGTTCAGGTCAACAATGGTTTTATACGTACTGCTGTCACCATCACTCACTATTGTTTTGTATCTCAGGTTTTTGTCAAGAGATCGTTGCCAAATTTTTGCTGCTGCATCACTTTCCATCTTTGCAGCTGTTCCTGAATAGTTTATGTAGCATTTATGTTCGTGTTCATTTTTATACTGTTCATATTTTTCAAGAGATGTTGTCTGTTTGCTGTAAGAACTTTCCATATAGGCACACACATGACAGTACTTGCACAAAACTTGATAGTCAACCACTAATTTCGTCACTGCATCGATAACTATACCAATGCCTATATTTGAGTGATGTCCCCTTTTGTGCCATGTACCGTCATATGTTACATCAATGTCAAGAATTCCATTGACATCTGGTTCAATTTTCAATTTGCGATATTCCTCAACAATAAGGTCCCTAGATTCTGCAAGTATTTTCTGGCATGACTCGATACATTTTTCTGTTATCATAGACGCATATTTATTGTATGTTTCTAGAGTGATATGTGGAAGAGTGCACAATGCATTTCTACGAGTAAATGCACTGTATCCTTCACCAGCTACCATTTCCCCATACACCATCCTGCAAGTTATCTCATTCTCTACATTTTTCTCACTAGGTTTTTCCCCCAACTGATGTCCACAACCAGGACACTCTAGAACAACAACCGTCTCTAGATGTTGGTCATAATATTTAGTTTGCATTATTTCGACACAACACTCCGAGCAAAACATTTCCGATAAGACAGTATTATATAATTTATTACAATCGATCATCTTGATATTCACGTCACTAAACTCAGGAATTACCTTACTAAATAATGACACTCTCTTTGTGGCACTTGACACCTCAGCAGATGCAGGTGTTGACACTGGATTATCACTCGACACTGTTTTATCACTCGACACTGGATTATCACTCGACACTGTTTTATCACTCGACACTGGATTATCACTCGACACTGGATTATCACTCGACACTGGATTATCACTCGCAACACTAGTATCAATACTAGCTGTTGGCCACACCGGGGTGGCATGGAGGTGCTGGGCCCCAGATGTGGAACGAGATGAAGTGGGCCCGGGGGGGGGCTGGTGGCCACATCTTGGTGGTGGGGTGGGGTGCTGGTGGCCCATCTTTGGGGGGGTGGGGGGG
>NC_069478.1:28876811-28899782 GCF_026875155.1 Cherax quadricarinatus
TTTTCTGCAGCCCACTGAAAGATTTGGTTGATGTCCGCCTGGAGCCTTGCAGTGTCTGCAATGGAAGACACTGTCATGCAGATTCGGGTGTCATCTGCAAAGGAAGACATGGTGCTGTGGCTGACATCCTTGTCTATGTCGGATATGAGGATGAGAAACAAGATGGGAGCAAGTACTGTGCCTTGTGGAACAGAGCTTTTCACCGTACTTCAATAACAATAACTTCAATAACAAAAACATAATGTGGGACCAAGTCAACCAGGTCCTAAATGAGACTAGTATCTCTTTAATAGACCACATCTGGACTAACACCAGATCCCCTTTAAAATCAGGCATAATCACAGACAACACCACAGAGCACTACACTACCTGGGATCCTCTCCGAGATACGATACTACGTGCCGCAAAATGCCCTTCTCACACTATACCACTCATTTATTTATCCATACCTCACCTACGCTATTTGTGCTTGGGGATCAACTGCAGCAATACACCTAAAGCCAATAATAACCCAACAAAAAGCCGCAGTAAGAATAATCACTAAATCCCATCCCTGGCAACACACCCACCCCACTCTTCATAGATCTAAACTTACTCCCTGTTCAGAACATCCACACTTACTACTGTGCAATCTACATCTACAGGACCTTAAATTCCAATATTAAACCTTGACCTAAAACGCTTTCTTGGTAGTTGTGACAGAACCCACAGGCATAACACCAGACACAAACATCTCTACGACATTCCAGGCCCTCGTGTGCACGGATGTTGAAGCTTGAGGAACTGAGTCTTCAGTCAACTTGGCGTCCACCAGGACGCTGACATGTCCCTAGGGGAGCTCTCCATCGGGCTGCTAACGGAGTCACTGGCTTCTTGGACCTCTTGGGGAGGGTCGATGGTGCTCGTGCAAGCAGCAGATCCCGGGGCAACTTGCTGCTGTTTGCAATGGCTGTCTACCGAGGAGAGACAGGCACCTAGCAACATCTGTTGTTGGGGCAATGGATGAATTCCCTGCTATGTTTGTTAACTGCTCATTACTCTGTAATTTGTCTATGATTGTAATCAATGTGATAATGTTTTATCATTCATTACCTTTTTAAACTTGTCATGATTTTGACCAGCTCTACCTGGAGCTCATTACCTTTGTAAATTCTCATGATTAATGTTTTTTTAATTCTTAAACCTTTGAAATTAATTCAGAGTGTGCCAGCTCAAACCGGGACCCCCTTTTAAACCTTTTAAAAACTTGGTCAAAAATTTAGACCAATCTATTTAAATACCTTGGGTAATTTTGCCAGCTATCAAAACTTTGGAGCCCAAAGCCCCGGGACCAATTATGTCCTCTTAATCTTTTAAACTACCGCCCCCAAGGGTTTTGGGGGGTTGCAAAATTTAAACATAAAAGGATTAAAATCTGATTTTTACAAAAAATTTGGTTATTGGGGGGTTTTAAACATGTATAAATTACAGATTTAACCACTAAACGCTTAGCATGGCTAGGCATTTGGGGGCAGCCCTTATTTTATTTTTAAATTTTGTAAAAAAATTAAAAAATTTTTATTTTAAGTTGGTAAAAAGGCAAAAGTAAACTAAATACTAGTTTGTGATTTAGCAAGTAAATGCTTTTGTTTGGCACATTTACATATTTCAGTTTTGGGAGTATCCCCGGTTTTCATTTTTTTAAATTGAATTAATACATTTCTGTTTAGGTCAAATGGTCATTTGATTTAAAGTGGGGAACCACCGGGTGGTATTCTGAGTTAGTTGAGGGGTTTATGGGGGAAAATTTAAATGTTTTCAATGGTAGTTTTAAAAGGGTGATAAATGGTCCTGCAGTTTTTAGAGTTCTCAGGTGGGGTATTCCTTTTTTTAGGGCCTTTGACATACTTTAAAATTTTTTTTGTAAATTTTTTAGTGGGAAAAAGGGGGAAGGGTCGTAGAGATGTTTTTGGGGTTCTGTTTAATCCTGGGGGGTTTTTCTTCACAACTACCAAAAAGCATTTTAGGTCAAGGTTGTTTTTTGATTTTTAAGGCCCTGTAGATGTAGATTGCACATAAAAAAGTGTGGATGAACTAAAAACGGGGTTTAATTTTAAGTCTTAAAGTGGGGGGGTGTTTGCCGGGGAAATGGATTTTAGTGATTATTCTTTACGGGCAGTTTTTTGGGTTGGGTTTTTAATTGGTTTTTGGGTTTGTTGCTGCTTTGGACCCCCAAAGCACAAATAGCATAGGTGGGGTTAGGGATAAAAAGCGAGTGGTATATGTGAAAAAGGCATTTTTGGCAGGGTATTTTTGAAATTTTGGAAAGGGGAAACCCAAACCGTTTTGGATACTTTTTGGGTTTATATGCGGGATATGGGGTGCTGAAATTCGGGTTGTTGTAAAGGGAAATAACCCTGGGAAATTTTGCCCCCATTTTTTTCTGGAGTTTTTGTCAACTTAATTTTAAATTTTGTGCATCTCCTGCTCTTCTACCAAACATAATATAGTAGGTTTTGTCAGTGTTAAGCGTAAGTTTATTGGCTGTCATCCAAGTCGACATTTTGATCAGCTCCTCATTCACAGTGGTGTTGAGGGTGGCAAGATTAGAGTGAGAGATGACATAAGTCGTGTCGTCAGCAAAGAGAATGGGTTTCAGGTGTTGGGATACGTTTGGAAGGTCGTCATTGATGTATATCGAGAAGAGCAGGGGACCAAGGACACTTCCCTGCGGAACTCCAGTATCAAGTGGCCGTGTTGCTGATGCTGATGCTCGATTTCGTTGATTTTTTTACCAGAGACTTTAGGCATATTGAACCTCATGTGGTGAAAGTTGCATCAAGATCGTCCAATAAATAACGTTATAAAAAATAAAAATGTGAAAAATTGGACATGGCAACACTTATAGCAACGCAAGTCAATATTGACAATCTCGAAATCATTGTTGATAATCACAAATGATAAAGTAATGCCATTATTATAATCAAGGGGGAAGCGCTAAACCCGGAGGATTATACAGCGCCTGGGGGGGGATGTGGAAGGCATTCAGGCTTAATTCGGGGAACTGGAGCACAGATCCAATTCCCTAAATCAAGAGCCCCTCACCAACATCAAGGAACCTTCCTTGAGGGGTAAAGTAATGCCAAATTGACCATCTAATGGATATAAATAATGCAATAACATGTTTTATGGTACCCAAAAAAAATATGTCTTGACTTTAAATTTTTTTTTTTGCACTTTACATCAATTTATGCAAAATTGAAGGGATTATTACCCAAGACAACTCCATTACAAAGTCAAACAGGGTCCCCTGAATAACTTTTGTAAAATTCAGAATGATCGGTTCATAAATAATGGTTTTACCTCAGAAAAATACAAATAAATGCACTTTTGAAAAAAATCAACAAATACATTGAACATTACTATACAGTGGGTAAAAATACTCATAGTGCCTTTATACGTTTATTGAGAGTAGAACTGGTTATATAGACATTATTCCTGAAGTTCCATGAAGATCCCTTTATCCTGAAGTTCTCTGGTGGCCGGCCAATCATAAAAATCCATCCCAATCAATCTGAAAAGAAAGAAATGAATTCTCAAAATCCTATTCCCAGTGATTATGTACAGATACATGTAATTGCACCCATATATGATATTTATACACATACCAATATAAAAATATACCAAAAAAACACTAATAATTACGTACCTATGACTGGATGTAGGTGGACACATGATTATCTAATGTCCTCCAGGCTCGTAGGACGTGTCCAGCTCCCTTTTCCTCTTCATTCCTCTTCGCTTCCGTTGTTCCTTCATGTTCTTCTCCATCAATTCAAGTTGTTTTTGAGTCACTGCTGAACGTCTGTAGCCCAGTGCTGTGTCCAGACAGCTCCTCACATATCCACTATTGTAGTCAGCAACAGCATGGCTGACTGCAAAATCAGCATGCCTCTTGGTTTGATATTTGGCTTTATTGCTGTAACACCATATGCGGTGATGCAGACTTTCATTACAGTTTTGCGTTCTGCCTTTTATACAACGCTGCATCATTTCATCTGATGTTAGGTCTTTGTAGACATTATGCACCTCCTCCATGTATGCAGGTTCCAGTTGGAACTGCACTTTCATCTTGGTGTGAGATGGTGGAGGAAGGTCTGCTGCTGCTGCTTTCTGGTAGAAACACCAGGATTTATCACCTGTTGGGCAAAGGTGATGCTGAGGTTTTTCATCAGTTGAGGAACAATGGAAGAAGCTTGCCATGATAGAATTCCTCATATCCTCAACTCCATGACCGATCTTCTCTCTCAGGTTCTTATGAAAGTACTGTGCTAACTTACCAATTACAAAGTCTGTCAGCATGCCCTTTTTCTTCATGGCGAACTCCTTGCTCTTCTTTCCAGTCTTCAATTCTTTTTCAACATATTGTGACTTTACCAAATTTGTTAGTCTGGTCTTGAGACGTTTTGAATAGTGATTGATGCATTCCTGTTTTTCAACATTTACATCTGGATATGGTCCCTCACCATCGTTGAGGTCAACAATGGTTTTATACGTACTGCTGTCACCGTCACTCACTATTGTTTTGTATCTCAGTTTTTTGTCAAGAGATCGTTGCCAAATTTTTGCTGCTGCATCACTTTCCATCTTTGCAGCTGTTCCTGAATAGTTTATGTAGCATTTATGTTCGTGTTCATTTTTATACTGTTCATATTTTTCAAGAGATGTTGTCTGTTTGCTGTAAGAACTTTCCATATAGGCACACACATGACAGTACTTGCACAAAACTTGATAGTCAACCACTAATTTCGTCACTGCATCGATAGCTATACCAATGCCTATATTTGAGTGATGTCCCCTTTTGTGCCATGTACCGTCATATGTTACATCAATGTCAAGAATTCCATTGACATCTGGTTCAATTTTCAATTTGCGATATTCCTGAACAATAATGTCCCTAGATTCTGCAAGTATTTTCTGGCTTGACTCGATACATTTTTCTGTTATCATAGACGCATATTTATTGTATGTTTCTAGAGTGATATGTGGAAGAGTGCACAATGCATTTCTACGAGTAAATGCACGGTATCCTTCACCTGCTACCATTTCCCCATACACCATCCTGCAAGTTATCTCATTTTCTACATTTACCTGACTAGGTTTTTCCCCCAACTGATGTCCACAACGAGGACACTCTAGAACAACAACCGTCTCTAGATGTTGGTCATAATATTTAGTTTGCATTTTTTCGACACAACACTCCAAGCAAAGCATTTCCGATAAGACAGTATTATATAATTTATTACAATCGATCATCTTGATATTCACGTCACTAAACTCAGGAATTACCTTACTAAATAATGACACTCTCTTTGTGGCACTTGACACCTCAGCAGATGCAGGTGTCGACACTGGATTATCACTCGACACTGGATTATCACTCGACACTGGATTGTCACTCGACACTGGATTGTCACTCGACACTGGATTGTCACTCGACACTGGATTGTCACTCGACACTGGATTGTCACTCGCAACACAAGTATCAATATCTGAGCTGTTGGCCACACCTGGGGTGGCAGTGGAGGTGCTGGCCACAGATGTGATCATACGAGATGAAGTGGCCGTGGAGGTGCTGGTGGCCACATCTTGGCTGGTGGTGGAGGTGCTGGTGGCCACATCTTGGGTGGTGGTGGAGGTGCTGGCCTCATATGGGATCAATACAAAGCAATTGGGACTTCTTTTGGTCTTAGATCCTTTTGGTCGGCCAACTGGACGTCGTGTGGCCACAGGTACGTTTTTTCTGGGTCGACCACGTGAACGTTTGGTGGCCACATATGGAATGGCCGTGGAGGTAGTGGCCGTGGAGGTAGTAGTCGTGACAGTGGCCGTAGAGAGGGCCATGGAGGTAGTAGTTGTGGTAGTAGTAGCAGTGGAGGTAGTAGTGGTAGTAGCAGCAGTGGAGGTATTAGTTGTGGTAGTAGCAGCAGTGGAGGTAGTAGTTGTGGTAGTAGCAGCAGTGGAGGTAGTAGCAGCCGTGGTGGAGGTGGGCATATTTGCGGGGCTCCTATATTTTGTCTTGCTTGTTTCTGAACATGAAATATCCAATAGTTCAGTAGCAGTGAACAAGGACAGGTCTTGAGAGGAGGGTGGTGGTACTAGAATGGTGGCGGCGTCACCACGTGGTGGTACTAGCATGGTGGCGGCGTCACCACGTGGTGGTACTAGCATGGTGGCGGCGTCACCACGTGGTGGTACTAGCATGGTGGCGGCGTCACCACGTGGGGACTAGCATGGTGGCGGCGTCAACTGTGTACTAGCATGGTGGCGGCTCCCACTGTGGTGGGACTAGCATGGTGGCGGCGTCACCACGTGGTGGTGGTACTAGCATGGTGGCGGCGTCACCAACCACAGCAGCTGCTGCCGCTGCTGCTCTCTTTGCTTGTCTAGACCTTATCATTGCTTTTATGTTCCTTCTCCTCTTGTGGGTCATATTCTTGGGAAACTGTTTCTTCTTTGCAGGCATTGTGTACCAAAAATGTATACAATGAAAGGCAAAAAGTAACGTCCTAAGGGTAGTCAGCTGTCAGACAAAGTGACACACCCTCTCTCTCTTCAGACTTCCAGTCGGCACTGACTTGAGATGGTGTGAGCAGCTCCTTCTCACAGCTAACCTGATGGTTGCCAGTGACTATTTAGAAGATCTAGCTAAAAAATACACAAAAAAAAAAAGGAAAAAAATACCTGTGATACTGTTTTATGAAGCGAGTCGCGCTGGAGCACGTGTTATTGTTATGGTGAGCTGGGCCGCGTCATGATGACGTAGTTGCCATTGTTATAATTACGATAGCTTTATATGTAATTATCGTACAGAGACGAGGCGCACACCAAAATGTTGCCAGATCTTTGCTTTATTTTTCGGTAAGATTAACTCATTTTTCATATTTTTTCGATTTTTTGGTGTATTTTAGGCTCAGACTCGGCGGCCTGCGCCCTTAATGGTGACATACTGATACCTATTAGTAATGTGAGATTTGAAATAAGCAAGCGCATGGCCTCTTATACCATAGTGGTCAAGTTTGTGGAGTAGGATGTCGTGGTCTACTGGTCAAAAGCTTTTCTTAGGTCAATAAAAATTCCTAGTGCATATTAAACTAACTAATTAAACTAAACTCTACGACATTCCCCGTGTCCGACTAAACCTTTACAAAAATTCAATGTATGTCAAAGGCCCTAAAATCTGGAACACCCTACCTGAGAACTCTAGAACTGCAGACACATTCATCACCTTCAAAACTACCATCAGAAAACATCTTATCTCCCTGATACACCCCGTCAACTAACTACACGAATACCACCTGGTGGTTCACACTTACACTCACTCACCCATTTGACCATAAACAGAAATATTAATCTCAATCTTAAAATAATGAATCCTATGATACTCCAATACTGAAACTATGTACTGTGCCAAAACAAAAGCATTTACATTGCTAAACTCACAAACTAGTATTTAGTCACTTAGCCATAATACCAACTTACCTCATAATTTTGTAACATTTTAAACCTAAGATTTAATTTAAGTCTGCCCGAAATGCCTAGCCATGCTAGGTGTTCTAGTGGTACACTCTGTAATACCTAGCCATGCTAGGTGTTCTAGTGGTACACTCTGTAATACCTAGCCATGCTAGGTGTTCTAGTGGTACACTGTAATACCTAGCCATGCTAGGTGTTCTAGTGGTACACTCTGTAATACCTAGCCATGCTAGGTGTTCTAGTGGTACACTCTGTAATACCTAGCCATCTAGGTGTTCTAGGGTACACTCTGTAATACCTAGCCATGCTAGGTGTTCTAGTGGTACACTGTAATACCTAGCCATGCTAGGTGTTCTAGTGGTACACTGTAATACCTAGCCATGCTAGGTGTTCTAGTGGTACACTCTGTAATACCTAGCCATGCTAGGTGTTCTAGTGGTACACTCTGTAATGCCTAGCCATGCTAGGTGTTCTAGTGGTACACTCTGTAATACCTAGCCATGCTAGGTGTTCTAGTGGTACACTCTGTAATACCTACCATGCTAGGTGTTCTAGTGGTACACTGTAATACCTAGCCATGCTAGGTGTTCTAGTGGTACACTGTGTAATACCTAGCCATGCTAGGTGTTCTAGTGGTACACTGTGTAATACCTAGCCATGCTAGGTGTTCTAGTGGTACACTGTGTAATACCTAGCCATGCTAGGTGTTCTAGTGGTACACTCTGTAATGCCTAGCCATGCTAGGTGTTCTAGTGGTACACTCTGTAATACCTAGCTATGCTAGGTGTTCTAGTGGTACACTGTGTAATACCTAGCCATGCTAGTGTTCTAGTGGTACACTCTGTAATACCTAGCTATGCTAGGTGTTCTAGTGGTACACTCTGTAATACCTAGCCATGCTAGGTGTTCTAGTGGTACACTCTGTAATACCTAGCCATGCTAGGTGTTCTAGTGGTACACTCTGTAATACCTAGCCATGCTAGGTGTTCTAGTGGTACACTGTAATACCTAGCCAATGCTAGTGTTCTAGTGGTACACTCTGTAATAACCTAGCCATGCCTAGGTGTTCTAGTGGTACACTCTGTAATTTCCTAGCCATGCTAGGTGTTCTAGAGGTACAAATCTTTTAATACCTAGCCCCCTGCTAGGTGTTCTAGTGGTACACTCTGTAATACCTAGCCATGCTAGGTGTTCTAGTGGTACACTGTAATACCTAGCCATGCTAGGTGTTCTAGTGGTACACTCTGTAATACCTAGCCATGCTAGGTGTTCTAGTGGTACACTCTGTAATACCTAGCTATGCTAGGTTTTCTAGTGGTACACTGTGTAATACCTAGCCATGCTAGGTGTTCTAGTGGTACACTCAGTAATACCTAGCCGTGCTAGGTGTTCTAGTGGTACACTCTGTAATACCTAGCCATGCTAGGTGTTCTAGGGTACACTCTGTAATACCTAGCCATGCTAGGTGTTCTAAATGGTACACTCAGTAATACCTAGCCATGCAAGGTGTTCTAGTGGTACACTCTGTAATAAACCCAGCCATGCTAGGTGTTCTAGTGGTACACTCTGTAATACCTAGCCATGCTAGGTGTTCAGTGGTACACTCAGTAATACCTAGCCATGCTAGGTGTTCTAGTGGTACACTCTGTAATACCTAGCCATGCTAGGTGTTCTAGTGGTACACTCTGTAATACCTAGCCATGCTAGGTGTTCTAGTGGTACACTCAGTAATACCTAGCCATGCTAGGTGTTCTAGTGGTACACCCTGTAATACCTAGCCATGCTAGGCGTTCTAGTGGTACACTCAGTAATTATTATTTTACTACATGTAAACCACACAACAACCAAATTCTATAAATTCAGCATTGTAATCCTTATAGAGAATAAACTTGATTTGATTAACCTAGGTAAATTCCCCCCCCCCCCAAGACATTACTAAAGTTACCTTCAGACTACATAACGAGACAGCAGTTAATAACTTTATAGCAGCTATGAATAAATAAAGCCCATTACCTCTATAACAAATATTGCCCTTAAAAAACAAACAGATCACAGTAAAGAGACTGAATAATCCCTGGATAACACCCAGCATCCTTAAATCCATTAACACATAGCACAAATATGAAAAATCAGTATATTATTATTATAATCAAGGGGGAAGCGCTAAACCCAGAGGACTATACAGCACCTGGGGGGGGGATGTGGAAGGCATTCAGGCTTAATTCGGGGAACTGGAGCACAGATTTAATTCCCTAAATCAAGAGCCCCTCACCAACATCAAGGAACCTTCCTTGAGGGGTTCCCACCTCCAACCAACCCTACACAAGTCTCACTTATCTTAAACAACCTTAAAAACAAGGCTGGAGACAAACAACTTGCCAACTTTTATGTACACAAAAGCTTCTCAAGTATTGTCACCAATTATTGCAACACTCTTTAACAAATACATTGAATCTTCACCTTGGCAGCAGTTCTCAAAATAGCCAGGGTCACCCGAGGGTCACCCGGATACACAGAGGTGATCAAGCTGACTTGAATAACTATAGACCAATATCTAACTTTACACTCCTCTCTAAAATCTCTGAAAATTAATTCATAGACGGATCTGCTCCTACCTCGTCTCACACAACATACTAAACCCTTGTCAGTTTGGATTCAGGAATAACAAAAGCACAAATGATGCTACCATACACAGGCTAGAACTATAAAAATATAAGAAGTCCCGCTGGGAATTTTCATTGATTTAAGTAAAGCTTTTGATCCAGTCGACCATGAACTGCTGTACACTAAATTATCACACTATGGTGTAAGATGACACTCCCTCAACTACCTAAAGTTATACCTTAGTAACAGAAGCCAATAATTACACAAGTTGTGCAAACTCTTCCACACAGCCAATTACAGTTGGTGTCCCACAGGGAAGTGTCCTGGGCCCTCTTCTCTTTCTCATTTACATCAATGACCTACTGAATGCACCACAACTACTCAAACACACACTATTTGCAGATAACACAACATACATCTTCTCTCACACAAACTCAGTCATACTCGCCAACACTGTCAATGCCGAATTGCAGAAAATATCTGCCTGGATGATGACTAATAAACTTACTTTGAATACTGACATAACCTATTTCGTACAGTCTGGAACCAGAGCTGCAAATGTTCCACTTAACATAATGGATCACCCATCACAAGACTCACAGAGGGAAAATTGCTAGGAATCCACCCAGGCCCGGTGGCCTGGTGGGGTGGACCGGTGGCCTGGTGGGGTGGACCGGTGGCCTGGTGGGGTGGACCGGTGGCCTGGTGGGGTGGACCGGTGGCCTGGTGGGGTGGACCGGTGGCCTGGTGGGGTGGACCGGTGGCCTGGTGGGGTGGACCGGTGGCCTGGTGGAGTGGACCGGTGGCCTTGTGGGGTGGCCCGGTGGCCTGGTGGCTAAAGCTCCCGCTTCACACACGGAGGGCCCGGGTTCGATTCCCGGCGGGTGGAAACTTTCGACACGTTTCCTTACACCTGTTGTCCTGTTCACCTAGCAGCAAATAGGTACCTGGGTGTTAGTCGACTGGTGTGGGTCGCATCCTGGGGGACAAGATTAAGGACCACAATGGAAATAAGTTAGACAGTCCTGGATGACGCACTGACTTTCTTTGGTTTCCTGGGTGGCAACCCTCCGGGGGTTAAAAAAAACCGAACGAAATCTTTTTTATCTTAAATTCCAACACATGTCAAAAAATTTCCAGAAAATCTCTAAGCCCAAAAAAGGGATACAAAAAAAATCTTACTATGTTCCCAATCACTCTCCTTGTACGCATTACCACCACTAGCCTTATCTCACCAAAGGAATTTGGGCATGGGGACAACATTAAATCCCCCAAGCAACAATTTTCAGCAATTGCTGACCCTGATTCCCAGTATTAAATACATAGATATTTACATCCCTTGCTTTAGCACGAATCCCCGTAGGCCTTTTTGGGTTGTGGACGTATGGGTACCCAGGGGATGACCCTCTTTTCCCGTCCCACCGGCCGACCTAGAGGGGTGAACAGGGTGGCACCGGGCTCCACCTCACTCATCTGACAATACACCTTCCATCCACAATGTGCTACCTTATCCAGATATTCCCTTCAAAACCCCTTACTAAAAAGGGGGCAGCGGTGGGGTAAGGGAGAAAACACTTGAGGTGGGAGGGGTTTTTTCAACTGAGATAAATGGACCCCGGGGCCCACCTTTCAAACCCCCTAATCGCCGCCAGTGAGGGCGGGACAGAGGGATCACTGCCCCGTGTACCCCATGACTCACACAAAGCCAAAGGGCCCACGGGGATCCGTGTCTAAACACAGGAGAACTAATATCATCTATATAATACTGGGAATACAGGGATCACAACTAGCGACTAAAACCCACAAAAGGTTGCAGCAAATGATAACAAATTCCCACCCAGACAACATACCCCCAATATTCAGAAATCTAAATTTGCTCACCATAAAAAGAACATCCATACTTATTTTTGCCATCCTACAAACATAAACAAACAGACAAATAAAACCCCCCACTCAAAATTCTCCCATCAACCTAACAGGACACAGACCACAACACAAGTACAGATCTTTTTGGTTTCCCGTGCCCCTATCTCACTTTAAAACCTATGCATATAAAGGGCCCCAAAATTTGGAATGAATTACCAGAAAATACTAAAATAACCCGGTCTGAACATCAATTTAAGACTCTTCTCAAAAGCCACTTACTCACCCTAGGCTAAATACTCAGTACTCAATATTTAACATCACCAATAAATCTACCAATTACCTAAATTTTAAAACCTCAAGACTAGACGACCAAGTTCATACATTGACAAATTACCACACAGAAGTATACATACCTACCAAAAGCAATATTACCCTTCAACAAATTATATCATTCTCATACTGTAAACTTTTAGTAAATCACTATGTTATATTCCCATAATATAATTTCAACATTTACTTTTGAACGTATTGTCCAGTGTGGACAGGAATATAGTTGAATCATGTTTCATAAAAAGCATTTTTGTATATATGAATATATCCTTTGGTTTATATAAATTAGATTCATTTATAATTAATAGAACTATTGTACAGCTATGATAATTTCTTTAGTGTTAAGTAGTCAGTAAGCCATTAAGTCGCCCCATAATACCTAGGCATGATAGAGGCTCTTTGTACTGCAACCCATTATTATAAATACATAATCTCAATGTACTACTTGCAAATAAATAAATAAATTTGAAATTTGAATTTAAATTTGAAGGTATCCTAAGCAGCACGGATCCAAATCTATGGCTAGAACAAATTAACTCTGTGGCACTCTGTGGCACTCAAGGTATGCTCAAGGCATATTCCTTTAAGGACAAGGAAAAGAAGATATAAGCTAGAAAGAGTAAGTCGCTCCCTGTACAGGTGAAGGCGAAGAATAACAGAGCAGATAAAAGAGGCCAATATATCTGCAATACGTAGGGAGTCACTGGTCAGAGAAATAACAAACATCGAACTCAAGCTAAAGGAATCTTACAGGAGTCAAGAAATGCGAGAAGAACTAAAAGCCATAATTGAAATTGAAAGAAACCAAAAATATTTCTTTTCTTATGCCAAATCAAAGTCGAGAACAACGTCCAGTATTGGGCCCCTACTTAAACAAGATGGGTCCTACACAGATGACAGCAAGGAAATGAGTGAGCTACTCAAGTCCCAATATGACTCAGTTTTTAGCAAGCCGATAACCAGACTGAGAGTCGAAGATCTAAATGTTTTTTTTTATAAGCGAGACTCAGAATTTGGTAGATTCAGACCTATCTGATATTATCCTAACACAACATGACTTCGAACAGGCGATAAATGACATGCCCATGCACTCTGCCTCAGGGCAAGACTCATGGAACTCCGTGTTCATCAAGAACTGCAAGAAATCCCTAAATGTGCCTTTTCCATCCTATGGAGAGGGAGCATGGACACAGGGGTCGTCCCACAGTTACTAAAAACAACAGACATAGCCCCACTCCACAAAGGTGGCAGTAAAGCAATAGCAAAGAACTACAGACAGATAGCACTAACATCCCATATCATAAAAATCTTTGAAAGGGTCCTAAGAAGCAAGATCACCACCCATCTAGATACCCCCCATCAATTACACAACCCAGGGCAACATGGGTTTAGAACAGGTCGCTCCTGTCTGTCCCAACTACTGGATCACTACGACAAGGTCCTAGATGCACTAGAAGACAAAAAGAATGCAGATGTAATATACACAGACTCTGCAGAAGCCTTTGACAAGAGTGACCATGGCGTAATAGCGCACAAAATGCGTGATAAAGGAATAACAGGAAAAGTTGGTAGATGGATCTATAATTTCCTCACAAACAGAACACAAAGAGTAGTAGTCAACAGAGTAAAGTCCGAGGCAGCTACGGTGAAAAGCTCTGTTCTACAAGGCACAGTACTCGCTCCCGTCTTGTTTCTCATTCTCATGTCTGACAAAGACAAGGATGTCAGCCACAGCACCGTGTCTTCCTTTGCGTTAAACATGTTTATCAGAGTCATCTTGCAGTTTCGGGGTAGGTATTTTAATTGTTTTAGTGTTATGCTTGATGGGCCTGAAGCTTGGCACATCTCTCTGGGGGTAATTAGTCTGATGAGGAGTGTTCATTTTTCAGGGTAGATGTATCAATTGATGGTATTGGTTGACCCACTGGTAATGGTTAGTGTTGAATCTTCTGGAGTTTACCTGGAGAGAGTTCCGGGGGTCAACGCCCCCGCGGCCCGGTCTGAGACCAGGCCTCCTGGTGGATCAGAGCCTGATCAACCAGGCTGTTGCTGCTGGCTGCACGCAAACCAACGTACGAGCCACAGCCCGGCTGATCCGGAACTGACTTTAGGTGCTTGTCCAGTGCCAGCTTGAAGACTGCCAGGGGTCTGTTGGTAATCCCCCTTATGTGTGCGGGGAGGCAGTTGAACAGTCTCGGGCCCCTGACACTTATTGTATGGTCTCTTAAACGTGCTAGTGACCCCCCTGCTTTTCATTGGGGGATGGTGAAATCGTCTGCCAAGTCTTTTGCTTTCGTAGTGAGTGATTTTCGTGTGCAAGTTCGGTACTAGTCCCTCTAGGATTTTCCAGGTTTTATATAATCATGTATCTCTCCCTCCTGCGTTCCAGGGAATACGGGTTTTAGGAACCTCAAGCGCTTCCCAATAATTGAGGTGTTTTATCTCCGTTATGCCCGCCCGTGAAAGTTCTCTGTACTTTTTCTGGGTCGGCAATTTCACCTGCCTTGAAAGGTGCTGTTAGTGTGCAGCAATATTCCAGCCTAGATAGAACAAGTGACCTGAAGAGTGTCATCATGGCTTGGCCTCCCTAGTTTTAAAAGGTTCTCATTATCCATCCTGTCATTTTTCCTAGCAGATGCGTTTGATACAATGTTATGGTCCTTGAAGGTGAATCCTCCGACATGATCACCTCCCAGGTCTTGACGTTGGTGTTTCGCTCAAATTTTGTGGCCAGAATTTGTTTTGACTCTGATAAAGATTTAATTTCCTCATGTTTACCATATCTGAGTAATTGAAATTTCTCATCGTGAACTTCATATTGTTTTCTGCAGCCCACTGAAAGATTTGGGTTTAAAGTCTGGGCCCGGAGCTTTGCAGTGTCTGCAATGGAAGACACTGTCATGCAGATTCGGGGGTCATCTGCAAAGGAAGACACGGTGCTGTGGCTGACATCCTTGTCTATGTCGGTTTTAAGGATGCGGAACAAATGGGAGCGAGTACTGTGCCTTGTGGAACAAAAGGCTTTTCACCGAGCTGCCTCGGACTTTACTCTGTTGACGACTACTCTCTGTGTTCTGTTATGAGGAAATTATAGATCCATCGACCGACTTTTCCTGTTATTCCTTTAGCCGCATTTTGTGCGCTATTACGCCATGGTCACACTTGTCGAAGGGTTTGCAAAATCTGTATAATTACTCGCATTCTTTTTTTCTTCTAGTCATTTAGGAAACCCTTTTCGTATGTCCAATAGTTTGACAGACAGGAGCGACCCGTTCTAAACCCATGTTTGCCCTGGTTGTGTAATGTGATGGGTTTCTAGATGGGTGGGGTCTTGCTTCTTAGGACCCTTTCAAAGATTTTTATGATATTGGGATGTTTAGTGCTATTGTCGTAGTTCTTTGGCTGTTTCTTTAACGCCCCCTTGTGAGTGGGGCTTTTGTTCTGTTGTTTTTAGTAACTGTGGACGACCCCCGTGTCCATGCTCCCTCTCCATAGATGGAAAAGGCTCTGATAGGGGGTTCTTTCAGTTTTTTGATGAACACAGAGTTCCATGAGTCTGGCCCTGGGCAGAGTGCATGGGCATGTCATTATCGCCTGTTCGAAGTCATTTGGCGCAGATAACACGGATAGGCTTGTGTTAATCAAATTTTTGTGGCTCTCTCATAAAAAATTCATTTTGATCTTTGCTCTCTCAGTCTGTTAGCGGCTTGCTAAAACTGAGTCATATGGGACTTGAGTAGCTCACTCATTTCCTTTTGTCATCTGTGTAGGACCCATCTTGTTTTAAATAGGGGCCCAATACTGGACGTTGTTCTCGATTTTTATTTGGCATAGGAAAGAAATACTTTGGGTTTCTTTCGATTTCATTTAAGGCTTTAGTTCTTCCCGTGATTCCTGACTCCTAAAGGATTCTTTTAGCTTAAGTTCGATGCTTGCTATTTCTCTGACCAGTGTCTCCCTACCCATTTCAATATATTGACCTCTTTTAGCCGCTCTGTTATTCTTTTCCGCGCCTGTAAAGGAGCGCCTGTCTCTTTCTGTTTTAACATCTACTCCTCCTTTTTCTTAGAGGAATAAGCCTTGTGCATACATCGAGTGCCACCGAGTTAATCTGTTCTAGGCATAAGTTGGGGTCTGTGTTGCTTTTGTATATCTTCCCAGCTTATATCGGTTAGGACTTGGTTTACTTTTGGGCCCACTTTATGTTTTTTGTTATTGAAGTTGAATTTGTGAAAAGCTCCCCGTGACTAATCTCATTATGGCGGTCTGGGCTCCGCGCATACATGAAATGAAAACCCCAATTATGTTGTGATCTGAGTATATTTTTTTTGATATGGTGATATTTCTTATCAAATCATCATTGTTAGTGAAGATGAGGTCTAGTGTATTCTCCATCTAGTAGGCTCTATTATTTGCTGGTTTAAATTGAATTTTGTGCAGAGAATTTAAAAAACTCGCGTGAGTGTGATTTTCATCAAGCTGCCTCCTGGGTTATTACTGCAACAATATTATTTGCTATATTCCTCCATTTTAGGTGCCTTAAGTTGAAATCCCCCAGGAGCAAGATGTTGGGTGCAAGGAGCTGGAAAGGGTTTTCCAGACAGTGTCAATTTTTAACAGCTGTTCCTGGAATTGCTGGATGTTGCATCCGGAGGCTTGTAGACTATCACAATGACTAGGTTTGGTTCTCGACCTTTACTGCTAAAACTTCCCCTACATCATTTGAGGCATTTAGCAGTTCTGTGCAAACAAGTGACTCTGCAATGTAAAGCCCAAACCCCCCCCTTTGCCTGTTCACTCTGTCACATCTGTATAGGTTGTAACCTGGGATCCATATTTCGTTGTCCAAGTGATCCTTTATGTGGGTCTCAGTGAAAACCGCGAACATTGCCTTTGCCTCTGCAAGCAGTCCACGGATGAAAGGTATTTTGTTGTTTGTTGCTGGCTTTAGACCCTGTATATTTGCAAAGAAGAATGTTATCGGACTGGTGGTATTGTTGGTACTGGGGGGGGGGATTTTTTTTCCGGCATTAGTATCTGTATCTATATCTGTATCATTGTGTGAGAGAATTTTCTCCCACACTTCACCCATCAACTTGGCTTGGTCCTGCGGGTCCTCCAGGAGGGTAAACACTTCCTCACCGTCTTCGTCATTGAAGGAGTGAGTTAGGTGGTATGTGGGTGTGGGTTTAGCCCCCCAGCAGCTGGCGGATCTTATTTCAGAACTGTTTTGGACGGTATCTGTATTGGCTAGTTTACAGAACAAGATATTTCCATATTTCTCTTTTATGTTGGGTGATTTAGGGTGATAAATTCCCTCCTCAGTACGGCCCGTGTGGGCTGCCCAGTTTGTTAGTGTCTTCTAAAATCTGCTTGATAATTATTCATGCTGTCCTTAACTTCTCTGGTTGCTTTATGCTTCTGCTAGATCTTTGATGTTGTTAGTTGGCAGCATGTGTAGGTGACCTCAGAGATTCTTTCGCGGGGGAAGCTGACCGCCTTGTTTATCGCAGTTGAGGGCTGGTTCTCAAACAACAGCATGGTCATTGTCTAGGTATTCCCTGAAGGGGTCAAAGCCTGGGGTTTTTAGTTTGGGTTTTGTAGGGGTGGGTATTGAGAATGAAGTCTGGAGCTTTAGTGTGACAAGAATGTGGTCTGGTGAGACTGCAGTGGTATAGTTCACAGTCTCTTGGTGAGGACTAAGTTAAGTGTCCCCGGGTGGGGGCCCACATATAAATGGGTCTTGGAACGACAGGTTTCTTCCTGTCATTATATGGAAGAGCTGTTTTTCGTTTTGGTCACGAAGCAGATGGGCGGCGCCACAGTGAAGAGAGCGAGGTGGTGGCCATTAAAGTCACCTGCTAGGATTGTTGGCACATTTCTAATGAGTATCCGGTGTAGAGGGACGGACTCTATGTCCCTCACACAGACGGCTAATAGTAGAAACAGGGAACTTCCTCCTCTCGCTGTCACTATTAGTCGTCTATATTAGGTCGCCAGATCGATCGCTATGTGGCTGTCTTTGTCAACATGGATGTTAGGGAATGCATATCCTTGTTTAATAATAATAATATCTTCATCTACTACCAGTACATGTACAAGGTATACAGACCATAGCTGACATCACTGACATACTACTATGTAGAAAGTCCCTTGTTATGCTGAGCATTTCCCGCAAATTATGTCAGTTTTGTACCAGGCTGTGACCCACACCAGTCCACTAACACCCAGGATGTGACCCACACCAGTCCACTAACACCCAGGATGTGACCTACACCAGTCCACTAACACCCAGGATGTGACCCACACCAGTCCACTAACACCCAGGATGTGACCTACACCAGTCCACTAACACCCAGGATGTGACCCACACCAGTCCACTAACACCCAGGATGTGACCTACACCAGTCCACTAACACCCAGGATGTGACCCACACCAGTCCACTAACACCCAGGATGTGACCTACACCAGTCCACTAACACCCAGGATGTGACCTACACCAGTCCACTAACACCCAGGATGTGACCCACACCAGTCCACTAACACCCAGGATGTGACCTACACCAGTCCACTAACACCCAGGATGTGACCTACGCCAGTCCACTAACACCCAGGATGTGACCCACACCAGTCCACTAACACCCAGGATGTGACCCACAAGAGTCCACTAACACCCAGAATGTGACCCACATCAGTCCACTAACACCCAGGATGAGACCCACACCAGTCCACTAACACCAAGGATGTGACCCACACCAGTCCACTAACACCCAGGATGTGACCCATACCAGTCCACTAACACCCAGGATGTGACCCACACCAGTGCACTAACACCCAGGATGTGACCCACACCAGTCCAATAACACCCAGGATGCCACCCACACCAGTCCACTAATACCCAGGATGTGACCTACACCAGTCCACTAACACCCAGGATATGACCCACACCAGTTCACTAACACCCAGGATGTGACCCACGCCAGTTTACCTGGAGTTTACCTGGAGAGAGTTCCGGGGGTCAACGCCCCCGCGGCCCGGTCTGTGACCAGGCCTCCTGGTGGATCAGAGCCTGATCAACCAGGCTGTTACTGCTGGCTGCACGCAAACCAACGTACGAGCCACAGCCCGGCTGGTCAGGAACCGACTTTAGGTGCTTGTCCAGTGCCAGCTTGAAGACTGCCAGGGGTCTGTTGGTAATCCCCCTTATGTATGCTGGGAGGCAGTTGAACAGTCTCGGGCCCCTGACACTTATTGTATGGTCTCTTAACGTGCTAGTGACACCCCTGCTTTTCATTGGGGGGATGGTGCATCGTCTGCCAAGTCTTTTGCTTTCGTAGTGAGTGATTTTCGTGTGCAAGTTCGGCACTAGTCCCTCAAGGATTTTCCAGGTGTATATAATCATGTATCTCTCCCGCCTGCGTTCCAGAGAATGCAGGTTCAGGAACCTCAAGCGCTCCCAGTAATTGAGGTGTTTTATCTCCGTTATGCGCGCCGTGAAGGTTCTCTGTACATTTTCTAGGTCAGAAATTTCACCTGCCTTGAAAGGTGCTGTTAGTGTGCAGCAATATTCCAGCCTAGATAGAACAAGTGACCTGAAGAGTGTCATCATGGGCTTGGCCTCCCTAGTTTTGAAGGTTCTCATTATCCATCCTGTCATTTTTCTAGCAGATGCGATTGATACAATGTTATGGTCCTTGAAGGTGAGATCCTCCGACATGATCACTCCCAGGTCTTTGACGTTGGTGTTTCTCTCTATTTTGTGGCCAGAATTTGTTTTGTACTCTGATGAACATTTAATTTCCTCGTGTTTACCATATCTGAGTAATTGAAATTTCTCATCGTTGAACTTCATATTGTTTTCTGCAGCCCACGAAAGATTTGGTTGATGCCCGCCTGGACCTTGCATGTCTGCAATGGAAGACACTGTCATGCAGATTCGGGTGTCATCTGCAAAGGAAGACACGGTGCTCGTGGCTGACATCCTTGTCTATGTCAGATATGAGGATGAGGAACAAGATGGGAGCGAGTACTGTGCCTTGTGGAACAGAGCTTTTCACCGTAGCTGCCTCGGACTTTACTCGTTGACGACTACTCTGTGTTCTGTTAGTGAGGAAATTATAGATCCATCGACCGACTTTTCCTGTTATTCCTTAGCACGCATTTTGTGCGCTATACGCCATGGTCACACTTGTCGAAGGCTTTTGCAAAGTCTGTATTATACATCTGCATTCTTTTTGTCTTCTAGTGCATCTAGGACCTTGTCGTAGTGATCCAATAGTTGCAAGACAGACAGAAGCGACCTGTTCTAAACCCATGTGCCTGGGTTGTGTAACTAATGGGTTTCTAGATGGGTGGTGATCTGCTTCTTAGGACCCTTCAAAGATTTTTAGATATGAGATGTTAGTGCTATCGGTCTGTAGTTCTTTGCTGTTGCTTTACTCGCCCCCTTTGTGGAGTGGGGCAATGTCTGTTGTTTTTAGTAACTGTGGGACGACCCCCGTGTCCATGCTCCTCTCCATAGATGGAAAAGGCTCGTGATAGGGCTTCTTGCAGTTCTTGATGAACACGGAGTTCCATGAGTCTGGCCCTGGGGCAGAGTGCATGGCATGTCATTTATCGCCTGTTCGAAGTCATTTGGCGTCAGGATAACATCGGATAGGCTTGTGTTAACCAGATTCTGTGGCTCTCTCTTAAAAATTCATTTTGATCTTCGACTCTCAGTCTGGTTAGCGGCTTGCTAAAAACTGAGTCATATTGGGACTTGAGTAGCTCACTCATTTCTATGCTGTCATCTGTGTAGACCCATCTTGTTTAAGTAGGGGCCCAATACTGGACGTTGTTCTCGACTTTGATTTGGCATAGGAGAAGAAATACTTTGGGTTTCTTTCGATTTCATTTATGGCTTTTAGTTCTTCCCGCGATTCCTGACTCCTATAAGATTCCTTTAGCTTAAGTTCGATGCTTGCTATTTCTCTGACCAGTGTCTCCCTAACCATTTCAGATATATTGACCTCTTTTAGCCGCTCTGTTATTCTTTTCCGTCGCCTGTAAAGGAGCGCCTGTCTCTTTCTATTTACATCTACCTCCCCTTTTTCTAGAGGAATAAGCCTTGTGCATACATCGAGCTACCAAGTTAATCTGCCTAGGCATAAGTTGGGGTCTGTGTTGCTTAGTATATCTTCCCAGCTTATATCGTTAGGACTTGGTTTACTTGGTCCCACTTTATGTTTTTGTTATTGAAGTTGAATTTGGTGAATGCTCCCTCGTGACTAGTCCTCATTTTGTCGGTCTGGGCTCCACGCATACAGTCTGAAACCTCAATTATTTGTGATCTGAGTATATTGTTTTTGATATGGTGACATTTCTTATCAGATCATCTTGTTAGTGAATATGAGGTCTAGTGTATTCTCCAGTCTAGTAGGCTCTATTATTTGCTGGTTTAAATGAATTTTGTGCAGAGATTTAAAAGCTCGTGTGAGTGTGAGTTTCATCAGAGCTGCCTCCTGGTGTTATTACTGCAACAAATTTATTTGCTATATTCCTCCATTTTAGGTGCCTTAAGTTGAAATCCCCCAGGAGCAAGATGTTGGGTGCAGGAGCTGGAAGATTTTCCAGACAGTGGTCAATTTTTAACAGCTGTTCCTGGAATTGCTGGGATGTTGCATCCGGAGGCTTGTAGACTACCACAATGACTAGGTTTTGGTTCTCGACCTTTACTGCTAAAACTTCCACTACATCATTGAGGCATTTAGCAGTTCTGTGCAAACAAGTGACTCTGCAATGTACAGGCCAACCCCCCCCCCTTTTGCCTGTTCACTCTCTGTCACATCTGTATAGGTTTTAACCTGGGATCCATATTTCGTTGTCCAAGTGATCCTTTATGTGGGTCTCAGTGAAAGCCGCGAACATTGCCTTTGCCTCTGCAAGCAGTCCACGGATGAAAGGTATTTTGTTGTTTGTTGCTGGCTTTAGACCCTGTATATTGCAAAGAAGAATGTCATCGGACTGTGGTATTGTTGGTACGGGGGGATGATTATTTTCCGGCATTAGTATCTGTATCTGTTGGTTTGGAGTGGAGGCCATCGACTGTGGTTCCACTCCAGGAATGACTGGATTTGGTGTACGATTTCTTCGCCATTTCCTGCCAGTTTTTTTTCCTTTCCCGGCACTAAAAAAAACCTCTCCCTCTTGAGTGGCTGGCTACTCAGGTTTTTCCCATGGCCTGGATGTTTTGTATCTTTTTGTTCCCCTTTTGATGGTGTACCTGCAATTTAAGTTATAGCACAGTCTTTCCTGTACTGAAGAGGTACACATTTCAGGGTGGAAAAGCTTACAGGAAGGGAGTTTGCATTTTTCTGTTGTCATATGGGCACGGCATTTTCTAGGGTGGTCATAGTTGCACGTCCCATCTGTTTTTCCAGATTTCCCATGTCTGCAGACACCAAGTGCATAGTATGTGCACAGGCTTGGTTTCCGTTTGCCTTGGGTTTCTGTGACTGTATTCCCTGTTGGTCCACTAACACCCAGGATGTGACCCACACCAGCCCACTAACACCCAGGATGTGACCCACACCAGTCCACTAACACTCAGGAAGTGACCCACACCAGTCCACTAACACCCAGGATGCGACCCACACCATCCCCAAACCCCAAAC
>NC_069478.1:28900282-28932492 GCF_026875155.1 Cherax quadricarinatus
AAAATTTAGTATACAAGTATTTCTTTAAAACGGTACTTTCTTTATAAAAGAAGGATTGAAATACTTGCACACGTTAATGAGCGAAAGACTGTCAAGGATGTTTAAATTGGTTTCCGATAGGGAATTGGGATTTGTTTTCAGTTTAACAAGTTTGATTTTAAGCTGGGAGTTAGTTAGTGGTAGGGGGTGTACCTTTTGGTTTTTCATAAAAGGGGTTTCTTTTTATTTTTTTTTTTTTTTTTTATTTTTTTTAAAAAACTGCATATACATAATAATTGTTTTACTTACAAAACAAAACCACAGTGAAAATAAATAAAAGGTAATACAGTAAACTTCTACCTCCCCGAACATGAAATTAAAACCCCAACATTACAAAATAGTCAAAAAACCCAAACCACATCCCTGTGACTTTATAAAGTACTTATATTGAGACAATACAACATACACATCTATATTTACCATATAATATATAAATATAAACATTATATACACATACCCCACCACACCACAACAAAAATTTAATTTAAATTTTAATAACAACTCAGATGGGTATACAAAAAAATACTATATTTTATTTCCCATGTCACAAGTACTTGGCTAACGGGAACATCATACCAAACACATCACCCAATTTTAAAAACCCCAACCCTTTTTCCACATCCTTACTCAAAAATTTTATAAACAGAGCAAATACAAAAATGTTTAAATTTTTAAAAATTAAAAACCCATATAGTATTACAAAACCCTAGTACACAACCCGGTCTTTTTAAGAACACCATAGATAAAGGCCATATTACAACCCATAACAAAACCCCCACAACCATATACAAAACCTTAAACCCTCCTTTTATAAAATCATTATTACCATGCAGAACAGCTGCATTTCAAACCCCCCCCTCTCCCCGTTTGTACATCCCCGTTCTAAATAACATACATTAAATTTATCCTAATAAAGGCATACCCTGCCCTCATAAAACCTAAAAGTTGTAGTGCATGAACAAACAAAAACAAAAAATTCACAGACTAAAACAATATGAAACTTTTCTTCCAAACCATACACTGTAAAAGTAAAGTATATACCCCACCAATTGATATAAATAAATTTTAAACCATGAATTACAAACATTCAAAACATTTGCATATGTGTAGTTCCATCAAATACAAGTAAACACCACATGCCAAGTACGGACAATACGGGTATTTAAAAATTTTAAAGAACCCGAGACTTAAATAAAACCAGAGTATTTTAAAAGACAAAGGGGCTGCGTAATGTGCCACCCCAAAAAAAAACGGACACGTATTAAAAAATTTTTGTTTGATACCAACGTGTAAACAATTACTTAAAAACGAGACCCTAAGGGCTCGGTATCCGGGTTTTCAAGGGGAAATTTTTAAACCCTTAAACTAACCATCAGGTTAGAAAAGAACCCGGAAACCCACTTATATCTACTATCAAACTTCTCTTGAAAAGGTTTACCATCCATACCAAATTCCCTCACACCTTCCTCTTCCCAAAAATTGTTCCAGAAAACCAAAAACAACCCCCCCCCCTTTACTCCCCCCATAAGGAACCAACCTCCTTTGTCCATCCTGGGACCCCCCCCAAAGGGAACCCCACATGAGATTCCTAAAACCCTTTCCCGGGGAAACTTTTTCCCAGACCCCCCATAAACCAACTTTTTCCTACCTTCGTCCTATAGAATCTGGCCGCCAACGCTTTATCCTCATTTTATCCCCCCTTTAAATCCCCTCTTTTCCCCATGAAATGTCCAGATAATCCACTATGTAACTTTATCCCCTTTCCCAATCCCTAGACACCCCCCCTAATCCATTTAAAAACCCCTTTAAAAAAGCGCCCAAAGGGACCCCCCCCCCAACAGTCTGATAACCCCCCCCACCTGTTCACCCCCCCCAAGGATACAAAAAAAACCAATGAAACGCCGTTAAAAACATCACCACAAAACGAAAAAAAGCCTCTCCCACAAACCCATATACGTAACACCCCCTTGGAAGCCAGAACCCCTGATAAACCTATATCTAATTTCTTACTCTAGGACCGAGCTTACTAAAATTTTTCCAAAATAACCCCCCAACAACTTTGGAACACACTACCCTTGAAAATTTCCCTTTGCCCTTTACTACCCTCCCCAAACCGTTTCACTTGTTTTTTATCCACCTTTTGCACGTCAATAAAAATCTAACATATCTTCAAAAACCTCAACCCCTTCCACTCCCCCTTTTATGCCTCCTCCATAACTTTCCTCTTTAGCCCCCCTAACCCCCCCTTTCCCCCTCATATACCTCCCCTTATTTAACAGCCATGACTCTCGTCCTAAATCAAAACCAAAACCCCCTCTCCGCACATCCCGTCTAACTACCTCCTTACTTAACCCTTTGCCCCCCCAAATCCCCACACAAACTTCACACCCCCTCTGCTTTCCACAATATCTTACCTCAAAGGGAAAAAACCTCTGCCCCCCCATCCTTTTAGACAAGTAATTTACCACCACTACCCCTGAGTAAAGCAAAGCCCCTCGCACTTAAACCTCCCATCTACTAAAACCCTTCCCCTTTTGACAAACTCCGAATTTCCCCTTCTGCATGCCTGCACTTCCGCCAAATCCCAACCCCAATACCTTGTTTTGCCCAACCCTGCCCATCCTAACCCTCCCCCCAAGCCCCCCCCCAAACCAAATTTACCGCCCTCTAGTAACCTTATTTCACCGTATTAAACTTCATTCCGGATTCAACCAAACATCTGAATCACTCTTCCCACCCTCCTTAACTCCCCCTTACCCCTTAGCTAACAGTATTCATCCACATACCCAACGAGCCCCCTTTTCACCCCCCTTTACCCTCCTGTTGTTCATACCCCTAAACAGACTCATAAAAAGGATTCTGCACACACGAAAAAGGCACTGTGAAAACGGACACCCCGCCAAACCTCTTCCTTTGGGTACACTTTCACCCAACCCCCCATTGCCCTTACCCCCCCTCACCCCCATCATACGGGGTGTTCACCCACCTCACTACCCCCTCCCAAAAACCCCCCTCTTAAGAAAACCCCAAAGAAATTTTCGTCCACGAAATCATAACATTCACCCAATCTAACCCTAGTATTCCCCCCCCCCGAACCTCCTAGAAAACCCTAACACACCATGCCATCCCTCATCCTTTTTCCCCGGGAATTTTCCCAACTGTCCCCTATGTAACACAAAAACCCCAAAAATTTCCTCATTCTGTTCCAAAACCTTACCCAAAAATCTTGAATCCGAGCAATTAACGAAAATCGCCCGATAATCTTAAAAACTCGGCTCCCTTCTTTTTGGGGCATAAAACCGTGACACCGTTCTTGTGATTTCCCCATCCCCCCACTATTTAACATAAAATTTCAAAACCCCCCCCAAAACCAATCCCCTTACACCCCCCCAAGATACCTATAAAAATCTTTTGGGTTTGTCCGTCTAGCCGGGGGTTTTCCCGGGGGCACACCCCAAAAACTGCCCCCCCACCTCCTCTACAGTAATAACCCGTTTCGTTACTGTCCTCTCACTTAATACTCTATTAACCCTTCATCCCCCAAACCCCTCCCTCACCCACTCCCCTGCCATCCCTCCTCCACTTCTCCCCCAAAACCCAAAAAACTGCATACAAAATAATATTTTCCGTGGTGGATAGGCCCCCGACCCTCCTCAAAGCCCCCCCCCCCGACCCCGCCTCAATATACGCCGTGGGCTTCGTGCCCTTCCTTAACCTCCTTAATACAAAAACCCGGGGCCCATTCCCCCTTTAAAACATCCTCCAACCCTGCCCTAATCGAATTTCCTCAAATTTTTCATTTGAATTTCCGCCCAACCCATTTTGCAAACTTCCATGTCCCACTCCGCCCCACACGTTCCTCTGCATAACAGTCATTTACTGACCCTCAAGATAATTTTGTAGGCCATAGCTCCCCCTAGCCCTTCCCTTTACCCCGTACTTTAAAAAAAAATTTTCCCATTTCAAATTTTGCCCTCATTTCCCCCAATCCACAAATCCATTCCATATTCCTATCCCCACAAGGGTTTTACCAATCTTCAAACCCCTAGGGTTTACCTTTTCCTAAGTACCTCACATTTAATTTCCAATATCCCGGGATAAACCCTCACTATGCCATCTACCCCAAATCTGCTATAACACAGATGACAAAAAACCCACACGTAGTCCCACCCCCTCCACACCCAGCCCTTCCTAAAATAAATCCCATCTAACCTTGCTCATATCCCCACGAATAAAAATGTGCTCCACTCCATATCCCCTACTTCCCCCCAAAATCTATGCTCCCACATCTCGCAAAAAAATCCCGCAGGACCCCCAAAACACAACCCCCCCCCGGGGAAACCCCATCCCCTTCCTAAGAACAATTTCCCAAACCCCACCAATCACCGAAAAGCATAAAACCCCTCAAGTGATATACCAGAACCTCGCGTACAAAATCCCTTCACTCTGTGTTACTAGTTGTGGCATGTACACACCTACAAAATAACCCTCTGGCCCCCCAAAACCCATCCACCTGAAACCTCACCCCCCCCCCCTCCTCCCAAACCCAGGATACGCAAAGGACTGTCTCCTTTACCGCCACAGCACCACCTCCTTTCACCCCAAAGCATTCACATGTAAACAACCTCATAACCTTTCAACACAGCTCACAAATCCTAACTATGGTTATGTTCCTGCAAAAACAGAATCAATGCTAAAATTCCTCAAAACCACTCTAACCATCCCCTCTGACCTCGTTTTTAATACCGTTTTACATTGAAAGTTACACACCTGAATTGTACAAGAAAGGCGCTTACCCTGTGCCGCTGCGGGCTTACTTGGTCTCCTTTCATGGTCGTGGTTCTTCTTATCAATTCCCTCGTTCCTGCCTCCAACCCCTACCTGTCCCTTCCCACCTAGCTTCCATTGCCCCCCCCTCCTCCCTGACTTGCCTTTGCACCACCGCTGCCAATCTTCTTCCCAGGCCTCTGCGCTGGATTGTGAGGACTCGTCCAGTTGTGCCCCCGCTGATCTTTGCGGGAGTACCCTCTACTACATTTCTATCTTAACCACATTCTTCTTGATGGTCCTCCACCACCACATTGCTTCCTTTCGACCTCACTCAAGTCTTCCTTACTGCTTCTGTTCTTCTTCACCTTGGCATCACTGACCTCACATCACTTCCAACCAAGCACCGATTTCCAAAATTTCATTCGCACAGCTCTCCCAAATCCGTCCTGAGCTGGTTGCATTATCTAACGGCCTGCTCTGACGGCGATATTCCTCCCCTCCCGTTTTCCATGGTAGTGTAAACACAGTCTCCCAAAACCACTCTGCCTGTCGACCTCTCAATCCTAGGCCTGTACCCGTTTTTACTTCATCGTCTAACATCCGTGCTTTAATGGTTAATCACAGCAAGCTGTCTCCTGACGTAGGTCCTGCCTCCTGGGGCATTTTGCAACCATGTGCTCCATACGGGTCACCAAACGGCACGTCTTCCTCTGCCCCGCATAGTGGAACAAAACCTGGGTTCTATGGTTACGCAATGTAACATAGATGGTGTCGGTCTCTCAGGGTCATTTTCAGATGTTGCATGATCTTCCGGCCATTCCTATAAGGGCCGGTCCCTCTCATTCCCTGCTCGTCGAGTGTACGTTCCATAAACCATGAAACACATTTGGATGGCTGTATGCTGTTTCCTCAAAAGGTCCATTCCTTACCTTCACCACGTAAAATCTTAGAACTCATGCAAAGCATACTTCCACTGCCGAATTGATACTCATCGTCGTTTTGAACACTTATCTACGAGGTAGAGTAGAAGTCCAGCCCTCATGAACTTCCGACGACTTGACATTCATTCAGTGCCACACATTACAGCTCTTCGTTGGGGATGCCATAACAGTCCTGATAATGCTTGCAGGAGAACGTTCATGTGTCGTTGCTTAAAATTTCCTTAACCTGCTGGAATGCAGCAGTATTAATGCGACCGGTACAGTCGGTCCGCCATCTGGCGCTAATACTATGTTTTCCTCCCCAGGTGGGTGAAGAGAACGTAGAAGGTCTCTCTCCGAAGGTCGAGAGACGAAAGATGTAAGGTTTTTGCTTCGTGTAGAACGTGGAAATTGTTTTGTTCTTTTTTAATGGATACATGTCTTAGTTTATGAAAAGTCTTGCATAGCATACATTTAAATGTATGTGTTTTCTAAATAAAATAAAAAACAAAATATTTGTTGGGCCAAAGATGTGAATTGTGGTCTGACCCAATTAAAACTGCCACACTAAAGTTGGCTGCATGGGAAGTCGTCCATAATTAGGAAGGGACCAAAGCACACAGTTATATTTAAATATGACAATGATAATACCACTTTTCTTCCTTCAACCTGGACACCTTTAGTGACAGGCAGCCTAAAAATTTTTTTTTTTTTCCTTTGCTCGGTTTGTTTTTTTTATTTTTTTTTACAGAGACTTTATGCTATTGCGGCCTCATGTGTGGAAGTGGCATCAGATCGTCCAATAAATAAGTTATAAAATAAAATGTGACAATTGGAATGGCAAACCACTTCTAGCAACGCAAGTCAATATTGGCACTCTCGAATCATTGGTTGTAATCACAAAATGATAAAGTAATGCAAATTGCCATCTAATGGATATAACATACTGCAATAACTAGTTTTGTGGTACCCAAAAAATATTAATGTCTTGACTTTTAAATTTTTTTTTTTTTTGCACTTATCAATTTATGCAAAATTGAAGGCATTATTACCAAGGGACTGCTCATTACAAAGTCAGACGGCTCCCAGAATAGTTTTGTAAAAATCAGAATGATCGGTTATAAATAATGGTTTTTCCTCAGAAAATACAATATAAATAACACTTTTGAAAAAATCAACAAATACATTGAATTACTATACAGTGGGTAAAAATTACTCATAGTGCCTTTATACGTTTATTGCGAGTAGAATGGTTTATATTAGACTTATTCCTGATGTTCCATGAAGATTCCTTTGTCCTTAAGTTCTCTGGTTGCCGGCCAATCTAAAATCCATCCAAATCATCTGAAAAGAAGAAACTAAATTCTAAAATCTTTATTCCAGAGCATTATTCCCCAGTGATTATCCAGTGATTATGTACAGATACATGTACTTGACCCATTTATATTTATCACATACCAATATAAAAATCTACAAAAAACACTAATATTACGTACTAATGACTGGATGTTAGGTGGACACATGATTATCTGATGGCTCAGCTCGTAGGACGTGTCAGCTCCCTTTTCCTCTTCATTCTCTTTGCTTCCGTTGTTCCTTCATGTTCTCTTCTCCATTATTCAAGTTTTTTTGAAGTCACTGACTGAAACGTTTGTAGCCCCAGTGTGTTCCAGACAGTCCTCACATATCCTATTGTAGTCAGCAACCGCTGGCTGAATGCGAAATCATTCATGCCTTTGTGTGAATATTTGGTTTATTGCAGTAACACCATATGCGGTGATGCAGATTTCATTACAGTTTTGGTTCTGCTTTTATACAACGCTGCATCATTTCATCTGAAGTAGGTCTTTTTAGAATTATGCACATCTCATGGATGCAGGTTCCAGTTTGAACTGCCTTTCATCTTGGTGTGAGATGGTGGAGAAGGTTCTGCTGTGCCTGCTTTTGGTGTTGGAAACCCAGGATTTATCATGTTGGGCAGAAGGTGCTGTGAGGTTTTCATCAGTTGAGGAACAATGGAGAAGCTTGCCATGATCGATTCCTATATCCTCAATCATGAGATCTCTTCAGGTTTCTTATGAAAGTACTGTGCTAACTTATTAATTACAAAGTCTGTCAGCATGCCCTTTTTCTTCATGGCGAACTCCTTCCTTTTCCTTCCAGTCTTCAATTCTTTTTTCAACATAGTGTGACTTCACCAAATTTGTTAGTCTGGTCTTGAGACGTTTTGAATAGTGATTGATGCATTTCCTGCAGTGGAGGTAGTAGTTGTGGAGGTAGTAGTTGTGGTAGTAGCAGCAGTGGAGGTAGTATAGGTAGTAGCAGCAGTGGAGGTAGTAGTTGTGGTAGTAGCAGCCGTGGTGGTAGTAGTTGTGGTAGTAGCAGCCGTGGTGGTAGTAGTTGTGGTAGTAGCAGCCGTGGTGGTAGTAGTTGTGTTAGTAGCAGCGTGGTGGTAGTGTTGTGGTTGATAGCAGGTTGATGGTTTAGTAGTTGTGGTAGTAGCTGCCGTGGTGGTAGTAGTTGTGGTAGTAGCCAGCCGTTGCGTGGAGGGTGGGCATATTGCGGGGCTCTATATTTTGTCTTCCTTGTTTCTGACGTGATATATCCAATAGTTCAGTAGCAGTGAACAATGGGACAGGTCTTGCGAGGAGGTTGGTGGTTCTGCATCGTGGCGGCGTCACCAACACGCAGCTGCTGCTCTCTTTGCTTGTATAGACCTTATCATTGCTTCTCTGTGCTTTTCTCTTGCTGCTCATGATCGTGGCAAACTGTTTCTTCTTTGCTGGGCATTGTGTACCAAAAATGTATACAATGAAAGGCAAAAAAAGTAACGTCCCAAGGGTAGTCAGCTGTCAGACAACGTGACACACCGCTCTCTTCAGACTTCCAGTCGGCATTGACTTAATATGGTGTGAGCGTTTTCTCTCAGCTAACCTGATGGTTGCAGTTTATATATAGCAGATTCTAGCTCAAAAAATACACCAAAAAAAAGGAAAAAACATCCTGTGATACTGTTTTATGAAGCGAGTCGCGTGGAGCACGTGTTATGTATGGTCAGTGGGGCCCGCGTCTGTGATGACCGTAGTTGCCATTGTTATAATACGATAGCCTTTCTATGTAATTATCGTACAGAGACGAGGCGCACACCCAATATGTTGCCCAGATTCTTTGCTCTTATTTTTGTACGATTAAACTTCATTTTTCATATTTTTTCGATTTTTTGGTGCATTTAGGCTCGGACCCTCGGCAGCCTGCGACCTTTTCATCCAATCTTATTGGTGATAGTGATGGGTTACGGTGCAAGGTTGCCTGCGGTATTTGTACACAGGAGGTCGTTATCTGTGGGATGTTTTTATAGACAACATGGTTGGAGAGACCACCTTGTGAATTCAGAGAAATACACTGCAGTCCAGCGTTAAAGCAACGTGCTTTAAACGTTTTTAAATATCCATTTCCAGTGAGAGAAAAGTTGTTCTTAAGGTCATTAACATATGTAGCAGTTACTTTTAACTTTAAAATAGCGAATAAATAAGTAATGAAGCATTATATACTAGGTGTAAATTTGAAGGAAAACGTGATTAGACTTAAAATAATTCTCTACACTTTATCGTTTTTGGTTAACTAAAAATCGATTATTCGCATGCGGATGATGTAGAGTGCGGACGTGGCTTTGCACCTCACTACTGTTTCCCAGACGAGCTAATCAGTCAACGACATGGCGCCAGTGTGTTCGCAGG
Source organism: Cherax quadricarinatus (assembly GCF_026875155.1). NCBI lineage: Eukaryota > Metazoa > Arthropoda > Malacostraca > Decapoda > Parastacidae > Cherax > Cherax quadricarinatus. Next base: position 28,909,749 of record NC_069478.1, read on the forward strand.
AGAGGGATACGGGTGGGCATGAATTATTAGTGGGGTTTACCACCTACGTCAGTCGATGTGTTATTGCCCAAAATTATACGGGAGACATATGCATTCAGAGTCGAGGTTTTATTGGGATGGATGAAGGGTTTAGTTGTATATAGAATTTTCGTGAAAGTGCTAACTGCTCAAGTTTTCCGAGGCGTTGGTTGACGTTTACCAAGATGTCGCATTTACTGTTAAACACGGAGTGAGGTCAAGGTGAATGATGTATCACGACATATTCGTGGGTTAAGCTTCCGCACCGTGCTTTTGAGGTATGAGGGTAAGATATTCGATTGTTTTCGAACGTTATGGAAATGTACATCTGGCCCAACCTGGCACAATGGGTAAAGGTGCTTACACAGGATTTCCTGAGGGTTCTTTTAATCTCAATGACGATTAGGCATCCTATACCCTCGTATGTACATCTCGAAGAGTTTAGAAAACCCAAGGTTCATGGTAGCGTATGCGGGCAGAGGCGTACGTGCGACTGTGTGGCGGAATATGACCATATGGCGGCAGACTGTGGCAAGGGGGTAAGGCTCCTGTGGCGCAAGGGGCGGAGCACTGCGGCGGAGCACCTGATGCTAAGAAGAGCGGGGGCAAGGGGAGGGCGTGGTCGCATGTGGAGTGAAGAGGTAGGTGGCTCCTCCAGTGGAATCGGAAAGAAAGTGGTGATTCATGAATCACCTGGCCCAATCAACAGTTGGCTCCTGGGCCGGCAAGGGGCGGAGCACCTGCGCATGAGCACCCAATTGCTAAAGAAGACGGGTGCAAGGCGGAGGGCGTGGTCGCATGTGGAGTGAAGTGGTGGAGGCTCTCTCCTGGGGAATCGGGAAGATGTGGTGATCCATGAATCACTGGCACATCAAACAGTACCGTGTCAAAGTGAGGTGGTACAGGGAGGGCGCAGCAGTGCAGGCTATTGAGGAGGAGTTGGAGACGGTTTTCAGGCTATGTTACAGTATAGAGGTGGAGAGTTACAGCGAACACGACCCTGGGATCAGGGTTGGTTAGAAAGGTGTGTTGTGGGGAAGGGGAGGATCTCAGGGCGGGTGGCACCTGTGGTGGACAGTGGGAGTGCCTGGAGGGGCATGGAGGCGGATTAAGGGTGGTAGAGGTGGAAGTTCATTGTGGGGGGGGGGGCCCTTTGGGCTCAGGGACTCGATAAGGAACTGAGGGAGCTACATGGGAAAAGGGCAGCAGGCGGTCAGTTCGGACGATTGTTCGGACACGGCGCAAGGCGGGGAAAAATAACATGGGTTCTGGTACCCAGAGTGACTCTGCGAGAGGGGCCACAACAGACGGGGGGGGATGGTTGGGAAGGAGGGGGAAACTGTGGCAAAGGAACAGTCCAGTGGGAACAGTCTGAAAAGGGAGTAATCTTGACATGAGGCGGGGAAGGGAAACTTCAGCTGGCTCAGGGAGTGTAACAATAACTTTTAATCGGTCTGTGTGATGGTGTTTAAACGGATGTGCCTTCCGGATGTTTTTGAATAGGTATCAAGGTTGACGTAGCTTTTGTGCGGAGCACATTTTAGCTTGGAGTTGATTAGTGGTCCCTGGGTATCAGGCTTATGTGTTGCCGTCTGAGCGTTTAAAAGGAGGCAGTGGGTGTGTTGATCAGGGAGGCGAGCGTTTGTATTGGCCTAGGGAAAGAGGGGGGAGGGGGGAGGAGTATTAGTGTGGAAGGATGGAGGATGGGAGAGAGAGTGGCGTTTGTGTGTGTGTATGCCCAGCAGAAGTGACGTGAAGGGAGATGGATTTTGTGCGGGAGGAGCTCGTGTATTACCTTCGCACGTTACCGTCTGTCGCGATTGTGGGGGGGGATTGGGAATAGTGTAATAAGAGGACCAGGACGTGGAACCCAGAGGGCGGATATTTTTTCCTCGTCTTGGGGGCCTGCTTAGCGATCTTCAGTTACGTGATGCTTTCGGGGGGAGGTCTGTGGGAGGTGGAAATACGATTTATACGAAGGGGATATGCGGCTCGTTTGGACAGGTTATAATTATCTCGGAGGTTTTGGTAGGTCTTTAAACTATAGAGATGGTTGTCTTCCGAATCATAGGGCCGGTTTTACGTGGAGGTGGATTGGGTGGTTTAGGCTCATAGGCAGGAAGTTATTGGAAATGAAAAACACGATGGTTGGGGGATAGGGAGGGAGTGGAAGCGTTTGAAATATTTGGGAACAGCTCTGTGCCGACAGAAGACCTGAGGAAGAGTGGTAGGTGGTGGGATAGTGTGGCTACTTACCGATTTACGCATTTTTATGTGAGGGAGGGCAAACGCATAATCAATTGCGGTATGGTTTGTCAAATTACTTAGAATCTAGATTACGGAATTGTTACGAGGGGGGGGGGCGGTTAGGCGGGGTTACCCGGTGGTGGGTATACACCTGTGAAGGAACGACTTAGGGATTTGCAAGAAGAACGTTTGCAGCTGTACGGGTTCAGGGGGGTTAGACGAGTACTCTGGGGCGACAAGCATCAGCTGTTGCTGCGAGGACGGAAGGTTACGACAGCGAACGACCTCAATACCAGTTTGGCAGTCAATATCCTTCTGTGGGGGGTTTTAAGAGAGGGGTCAGTATTTTAAGGGACACCAAGGGGATGAGTGCATAGCAGATAGTGGTTTGAGGAAAAAAAAAATCGGGAAAAGTAGTGGGGTGGATGGTTGAGGTTCTTGGGAGTATGTAGTGAGTAGTGCCGTGCAAAACTGGGGAGATGTGATCGGGAGGCACTGGGTGGGGGTCATTGAGGAGGGGGAAAATATGGAGAGCCCTTATGGACAGAGGACGGGTAAGGCACCGGGATCGATGTTTACCTAGCGAATATTATGTACAGCACTGGGGTTCTGCTTAGGGGTTTCCTTAGTAAGTTAATGAATGCCATGGAAAGACGGAGGTAAGTTGGGAGAAAACTCAGGGCCGGCGGTGTTGGTGTTGGTCCCAAAGGGTAAAACGCAGAGTACCCTTCGGGATTATCGAGGCCTTTTTCATTTGCTTTGTGCTGAATATAAATTCTTTGCGAATAATTCTTGGGAATCGTGCTTACATGTGGTGTGGGGAGGGGTCGTGTTTGATTTGAGGTCTCCGTTTGGTTTACTGGTAGGTAATGAGCGTGGGCCACGGGAATTATCAGGGGGTTCCTGTTGAGGACATGGAAAGGAAAGAGGAGCGTTGGAGGAGTTGGGATTGGCAAGGGTTATGATAGGTGGAAGAAGGCTTGAGGGTATTCTTTGCGACAGGGGTTTGGCGAAGAAATAGTGGGTGGGTGGATACGCTTGTTACTCAAATGCGAAGGTTAAGGGTGCAAATCAATGGGTGTTGTGGGGGGGGGTGTACAACATGGAGCGGGTCTTCCGCCAGGAATGCCTTTATCACAAATTAATGTTTGCATGTGTTTTCAGGATCCTTTTATAGGGATTGGTGGAGGTTCGTCTAAGGCGGGGGGGCGGGATGGTGAGCTGAAAGCCGTGCCTGGATTGGTGGGCTATGTTGATGATACCACTATTTTTTTGGCAAGTGAGGAGGACACGGTTTGGACTTTTGGGGGAAAGTTGTATACACTTTTGGGGGCGAGCTACTGGATGAAGGTAAAATTGAAAAAGTCAAGGATCATGGGGTGTGAGAGTGGACAGAGGATTAGAGTGGGGATGTGATGTTGTGCAGCGGAGAGACCGTGAGTCCTGAACATTGCGGTGTCATGGATGAGGCTGACCTGAGTGCGGAGGGTTAGCATTCGCATAGGGATGGTGGGAACAGGTGCCAGCGACGGTTGGGACTGCTGCGACTCACCCCTTTAACCCTTAGGCTGGCGTGGTAATTTGTCATCAATGTATTACTATATAGTAAGTCTGGTTGTTTCGGCTGTGATTGCGTTAACAGGAACGGCGATCACGAGTATTTTAGAATGGTGTTCAAATTTTGTGGGGTTCAGGGGTGCACAACTGGTGCGAAGGGGAGGTAGTGACATTGGCGGTATGTAGGGAGAGGGTAGGGTTTGTGGACTTGAGAAAGCGCGTGAAATGTTGTTTATTAAGAGGGACAGTGATGAGTGCATGTTGGATGGAGGGGAGGGTCAGCTGATAAGGTAATGCTCACTGAGAAAAAAATGGTATGGTGGGGCGGAAATGACGGAATGCGAGACATGTTACGTACGCCTTAATGAGCAGGGAACCAGAAAAGTAAAGGTGGGAAACTTTGTGTAAATTGTTAGGAGAGGACATGTAGTGGCGCCGGTGAAGGATCGACCCCATGTCTGGCATGGGATTAATATGGCGAAGGTTTAGTAACATTAAGGATACGGACTAGGGCGCCGTGAGGTTATGTACCGTGTCCTGCATGGGATTTGCCACGGGGAGCGATGCTCCTAGACAGGAGGGTTTGAGGGTGGGGGTGTGTTGGCAGAGCAGTGGGGAAGAGACTGCCTGGTAATCATGTCGTCTATTTTTGTGAAGGTTTGGCGTGCTCAGGGTCTGGGATGCGTATGGTCGTGGTGAGGGTGGGGGGCAAGGTGTGGCGGTATTGCCGAGCGTTGAGTCTTGATTATGAGTGGTGTGGAGGAGAGTGTGGTAACGGTTTAGCATATGTCATCGTGGACTACATATTGTTTTATGGGTATGGTGGGGGAGGGGGGTGGGAAGGTGGGTGGGTATGTGCTGGACGGACTTTGGCGGCGACCGTTTCTCGGACTTTGTGTCGCAACAGAGGACATTTTGGGAAAGTTGGAAAGAGTATTTTCTGAAGGTTTAGAGACTAAACAATAGGGATTTTATTGGCGTTTAAGGGCTTTAACTGCCGGGGTGAGTGGGTTGTTTAAAGGGGGGGGGGTTCCAGGGGCTTTTCAACGGCTGACCTCCTTGGGGAATGCAGTGATGTGTTGGGGGTTCGTGATAGGAGGTCCTCGTGTGTGACAGATGAGAGGTTTGTGCAGATAAGTTTAGCTTAGTTCCCTTGATGGGGAGGTGTAAGGAGCAGATTAATTATATAACAATGTATTAATGTATACTATAAATTATTTTTTTTTTTTTATAACATGTATATTTCTTTGGTTAGCGTATTATGTTCCATTACACTGGTATTGCATTGAATTTGACTTTTCTGTTGAGAGGGTTTTCCTTTCACTTTTTCCTGAAGCTGAGTTCATTTTTGTTTTATTGTAACGTGGTCCAGCATCATTTTTTGGTATAATTACCTATTATTTTTTTTTCTTATTAAGGTATTGTAATTTTGGTAGCCCTGTCCATTCATGGTTGTAAATAATGCTTCCTCAAGGACTTTATCATAAAACCCAAAAATTGGGGAAAAATAATGTCATATTACGGGTTGGTGATAGGGTTATTTTAAATGTGTGTGTGTGAGGGGGAGGGGGATATGGGTCCCCCCTGTTTTTCACACGGGTTTTTAAAAAGGGCATTTGTGGGTTTGGTGTATTTGTTAAAGTGTATTATGGGTGATTGTCTTTAAAGTTTGGGAAGCATTATTGTTTGGGGTTTAATTTTAGGAGTTTTTTTTAATACCTTTTGGGGCCTTTTTATTATAACTTTTTTCCTTTTTAAAAATTGGGGAATGTTATAAAAACTTGATATAGTAGACTGTCGATGTTGCTGGATTGTTTTGTTTTTTTTTGTTTTACTGATGTTGCCCTTGTCATTTTTTTATATATGTACCTATTAATATCGTACAGAAGTTTTTAAATAAAATATAAAAAAAAAAAAAAAAATAAAAAAACGTAAACCCCTAGTTCAACTTAAAAATTTACATTGGGTCACATGAAAAACATTTCCGAAAACAAATTATTTATCTCAGTAGTAAATCAAACAATTTTCATAGTTCACGCATTCCCCCAAAAGACATTAAAACCAAAATTTGTTGATTCCTTTGGGGGCTACAATCCTTTTAAAAATTCTGGAAAAAATAAATTTCACGAAAATTTATAGGCAAATGCAAAAGAAAAGAAAATTACCCTTAAGATCGACCTCTTACACGCGCTCTCAACACCCCAAAATTCACAAAAGAGGGTTGCTTTTTTTTGCGGCGTTTGTGTTCTAAGGGTTGTTAGGGTGATATATTGATATGGGTATTTGTAATTAAAAGAAATTTAAAAAAAATATTGTTGCCAACTTAATGATGGATCTAAAATTTCTTCTCTCTCTCTCTCTCTCCCCTCTCTCCTCTCTCTCTCTCTCTCCATATAAAAATATGCGCGGGAAAAGACAAGGGGACAAAGACAGGATGTTCCAGAGATGGGGCACAGACACAAGAGGTCACAATTGGGGAAGTTGAAGACTCAGATGAATCAAAGGGATGTTAGGAATATTTTCTTCAGTCATAGAGTAGTCAGGCCGTGGAATAGCCTAGAAAGTGACGTAGTGGAGGCGGGAACCATACATAGTTTTAAGGCGAGGTATGATAAAGCTCATGGGGCAGGGAGAGAGAGGACCTAGTAGCAATCAGCGAAGAGGCGGGGCCAGGAGCTGTGGCTCGACCCCTGCAACCACAAATAGGTGAGTACAAATAGGTGAGTACATGCGCGCGCACACACATTCACACATACATTCACACACATTAGCTCACTCATACATACACAAACATACATTCACACACACACAAATTCACACACGGAAGGGATAGACTCAGAAGTGTCCTTGTTTGCAGATGATGTGAAGTTAATGAGAAAAATCAAATTGGATGAGGATCAAGCAGGACTACAAAGAGACCTGGACAGGCTACAAGCCTGGTTCAGCAACTGGCTCCTTGAGTTTAACCCTGCCAAATGCAAAGTCATGAAGATTGGGGAAGGGCAAAGAAGACCGCAGACACAATATAGTTTAGATGGCCAAAGACTGCAAACCTCACTCAAGGAAAAAGATCTGGGGGTGAGTATAACATCGAGCATATCTCCTGAGGCGCACATCAATCAGATAACTGCTGCAGCATACGGGCGCCTGGCAAACCTACGGATAGCGTTCCGATACCTCAGTAAGGATTCGTTTAAGACTCTGTATACCATTTACGTCAGGCCTTTAACAAATCCACTATACCACAACTAAACAAGAAATGCAAAGCTAGGCTAAATGCTCTCAAAGCTGTTGCTGGCTACAATCCCAACTATGGTGCTAATGTGAGAATCGTGAGAATGATGTACATAGCCTATGTTAGGTCCTTAATTGATTATGCTGCTCCCATGTTGATATTAGCTAGAGAAAGTTCCCTCCGACCCTTGGAGTTAATGCAAAATGAAGCTCTCAGGACTATTCTTGGCTGTCCCAGATCTACAAAAGTTCTTAACATGAGGAAGGAGCTGTATTCTAGAATCAGTGATAGGATTTTTGAAATTAAAAACTGTACTCGGTAAATTTGAATGTTGAGAAACGAACCAGACACTGTCACAGTGAAAACTTACCAAGTGTCTGGAGGTAAATACACACAGATCAAATGGATTGTGAAAACGTGCAATTGCTTAAGTTTTTATAACCTGCATGAACTGTATCACTGTAGGCAACAAGAGCATTTTCACCCCCCCATGGAAGAGTGTTCATTTAATATCACATACCTACAAGTCCCTCCCAAGAAGCTCATTGCTAGTAATCCCTTCCTTAAAAACTCTTGTTAAGCAACTGCTCAAGAAGAAATTTTTTCGCCTAGCGGTAGTAATAAGTTATCACAAGTTATATACACTGATGGATCTAAACAGGAGTCTTCTGGCAGGGCTGCATCTGCTCTTGTTGCCACCTCCCTAGTTAAGAACGATAATAAATTTGTTGAGTTAGGCATAAGAATTAACAACTGGGCGTCTACACTGCAAACTGAATTGTTTGCAATCCTAATGGCGCTAAAGCTAACCTATGACACTGAGCTTGACTCTATCATCATTACTGATTCTATGTCACATTGAAGGCTCTTGGCTCATATAATGACTCCAACAACATGCTCATTGGGGAAGCCAGGTATAGATACTCAAAAATTAGGGACAAAGGAATTTTTTTTTTTTATATTTTATTTAAAACCAATACAGTTTAACATAAAAATAAAGAAACAGTAGGGAAAACCTAATCAAATTAACGGGGAAAAAACGGTTTGTCCCTCCATGCTCGCAAGTATTAAAACCCAAAAACCCTTACATCAAGAACATAACTAAAAACAAAAAAACATTCACGGGTTCATAAATTTTACATAAAAAACCCCTTGCAAATAATAAATTTGGGAAACATATAAATGAAAACCCTAAAAAGGTTCAATACACTTGAAAAAAAAAATAAAAAAGAAGTTATATCATTAAACCCCATCCTTCACATTAATAAAAAAACCCAAAAACCCCTAACATCATAATCTGACTAGATAACCCACAACTTACCCAAAAAAACAATACAGCGAACATATCCCAACATACAAAAAACCCAATAAGAATACAGTTTAGAACCAATAACTGAAGCTCTATACTGTTTACAATAAAACCCCTTTATAAAATTTTCCCCAGAAAAAGGACTACGTCACTAAACGTCTAGATATGTCCTGTATACCAACAGACTAAAACTTAACATCAAGAATTTTGCATGAACCCCAAAACCCGGGAAACAGGGTAAAAGCCCTTTTAAATTTTAAAATTTTTAAAAAAATCAACCATCGTAAAAAAAAGTATTACATAACTCTAAACCCATGAAAAAGGGCCCAAAATACAATAAAAGAGAATATATTTATATATATACCATAAAACACCCCACACACACAACCCACACCCACATCCACACACAAAACCCCACGACACAAAAATTTTCAACAAAACACATTAATCATATCACGTAGCAAAATTTGAAAAACCGGATAAAAAGTATCTCTCATCGTGAAAAAAACCCAGAAACGAAACAAAAAAAACAAAAAAAACACACTCCCATGTCGCAAAAAAATTTTATTTCTCAAAATAATTTTAAAACCCAAGACTAACACATCAAAATTTTAACATAAAAAATCTACTAAAATTATCCCTACTTTCCCTAAAAAGTGTTATATCTCCCAAATAACGAGACCTTGATCCCCTACACCCCCACACTTGGATGCCAAAAAGTCCCAATGAAAACCAGGAAACCTTTCCAAACCCACATTCAAAACACTCCACACCCCCCCCCCCCAGGGAGGCGAGCCCGCTGTTCCCCCTAAACTCCCTCCAACCAAAAAACCCCTTCTTTCACTCATTTTCCAATCACAGATTTCGAAACCCCTAACTTACATTCTATACCCCCTGAGAAAGCCTGATCCCACCTCCTCCCATACAATTTCCTTTAGGGCCCAACCTCTTTACAATAGAACAAAAACCGTTAAAAACCCTTTTCCCCTTCTCTCCTCACAACCCCTCTCCCCCCCCTTAAACCCACGACATATATATATAATCAACCATGAAAATAATCTAAACTCTTATGACACCCCCCGCAAACCCACCCAAAACTAGATTTAGAGCACGCAAACCCCCCCCAGGGCCCCCCAAACCCCTCTGCCCAAACCTACTTAACCAGCACCTAACCCCCTCTACCCCCTTTTCACCAAAAGGTTAAACTACAGGGTACGCTGTCTCACCCCTCCACAAAAAACCACACCCCCCCCCCTCTACAACCTGTCTTTTTCGTAATACCCTCACCAAGGGAAGGGATCCCATGCAAAAACAAAAAATCCCCCTTTTCACGCCCCCGGGGTTTTTAAACCCTTAAATTTTTACAAAAATCTAAACCAAATACTTTTCCCAACGCATACAGGGGGGAACCCAAACCCCCTCAACGGGAAAAAAGGGCAACCTACCTACAAGTAACCTACAAAAAAACCCCTTATACAAACCCTTTTTCCTCAGTTCCCAAACCCAACATAACAGCCCCAAAACTATTTCACATTCCCTAAAACTCCATTCCTCGAAAACCACATCCCCGGGCCTGTCTTTAAATCCTTCCCAAACGCCCCGCGTTCACACCCCACCCAACCCTTCCCCTTTAAATAAAACACCATTTAGCCCTCCGTCTAAAATCCAAAAAACCCCAACCCACCCGGGAATTTAAACAGGTAACATTACAACCTCCCTCCGAAAACCAATCACAACTGAACCCCAAAAAAAATTTGCCCACCCGCCCAAAGACCCCGCAATCGCTGTCCCTGTAATGGGAAAACACACGCAACATCCCAAAACCCCTTTACATACAATAAAATGTTCCCCGACTATCACTCGCTGTACAGATTTTAGGGGGTTTGGGGCCCTCAAACACCTAAAAACCCCCACGACCCTTTTCCAATAACCTATCCGAATTTTCCTCCCGCGCCGCAACCATGTCATCCCTATAAAAATCCCACAAATCTTTAAAGAAAAACCCCCCAAATTTTTTTAACAACTTTACATCTCCCCCCCACACCCCCCACCCAAAAAACCCAACCCCATGCCCCTTTGATTTCGCACTATTTACCTGCAACCCGTGGCACTTCCAAAAAAATTTTGGCCCCCACCTCGCCCAAAACACACTCTTGAAAACCCCGCACGAAAGAGAACAATGGTGTCGTCAACTTATCCAAAAAACCCCCCCGGCCCCCCTCCCACCCCCCAATTTCCCCGCAAAATGGCGACAAAAGGGCAAGGGCCCCAACCATTCAAAAAAAAGGGGCCCTTTGGAAACACGCAAACAATATTGGCCCGGGGGCATCCCTGTCAAATTCCTTTTCCCCCCTTTGAAATTTTTCCCCCCCATACCCCCTTTAATCTGTATCCTCTTTTTTCGCCCCCCTTGTACAACGAAATTTTACCCACTCGACTATTTCCTCCCCAAAACCCTGTCTCCTAAGGAAAACCTGCAAAGCTCCCCCCTTTTTACTCTATTTATAAAGCTCCCTGCCGTCTAGAGCCAAAAAAAGCCGCCCCTTTCCCCCCCCCACCCCTTTGCTTCCACAAACTTCCCCAGTAAAACCCCTGTCCCTTTTAATCACGACCTTCCCGGGAACCCCCAAAATGAGATTTTGACACCACCCTCTCCACTACACATTTGAACCCATTACCTAAAATTTTTGCAAACCCCTTAAATCTGCACACAACAGGGGTTAAAATTTCCCCGGTTTTCTTCTCCCGAAAGGGGGGCCCGCCCCCCTTTACCTTTGGGACCAGCACAAATACTGCTGTTTCCCCCCCGCTTTCCCCCCCCCTACCCTTCTCCTTTATACTATTTAAAAAAAACCCAAAATATAAATTTTCCCTTTTTTTAACGCCCAAAAGGTTTTAAATAAAAATTTAACCCGGGGACCCTCAAAAAAACCGGGAGCTTTCCCCCTTCCCTCATTCCCCTTAACGCATTCCCCTATTTCCTCGCCGTAATCGCCCCAAACCCAAAGCCTTTTTGATCACTATTTTCCTAAATTACACGTCCATACGTACACACCCCTTTTCCAATGCCCCCCACCCACCCCCCCCCCCTGTTCCGTATTTTTTCGAAACCAAACCTCCGCATACGCACACAACCCCTTCCCTGGGTTTGTAAAACCCCGCCCTACTCATAATTCCCCCAACCCCTCTCCGTTACCTTTTAAACATGGATAGCCGTCAGCGCCTGCCTTTGCTTTTGATGCCGCCCAAAAAAAAACGCTGACGGCTTTTCGCCCCAAACACTTCCTCCACCCCCCGCCCGCACCCTTACCGGGTTGAAATCTTTCATTTTGCAAACACCCTCAAACCCCCCCTTTATTTTAGCTAATTTTTTATCCATAGGAAAATTTTCCCCACCCCCCCCCCTCCCATAAACAACCTTAACCTATCCCTAAATAGTTAGCCCGTCCATTTAAATTAATTTAAAACTTTTCCTTCTCTCCATAAAAAATTTCTAATTTCCTTTTCCCTTTTCGACACTATCCCACCATGTTTACAATGTCATTCCACTCCCTTCCACACTAAGCTCCCCCAAGGACTGAAAACCCCCCCCCCAACCCCCCCCTCATCCCCCAAAAAACCCTTTTATCAATTTCCCCAAAAACTTTTATATATGTCCGCGACGTCCCCCCACCCAACCTCCCCCACCACTGCCCTATGACTGACATTTTAAATCCCCAAAATTTTCGGAAAAAAATTTTACGTTTACTCCCTGAGAAAGGTACACTCTATCTATTCTCGCAGCATAACCACCCCTAACAAACCCTATTTCCGTCCCCCCACACCGCCCCCCCAAAGGGATCACGTAACCTAACAACCCCTTTAAAAAATCCCTAAACCACAGCCAAAATATCCAGCTCCTCTTGGCCACATCCCGCCACCCTGATTACACAATTTCCAAATCCCCACCCCAAATAAACGCCACCCGGCAGTGCCTTAAAAAAAACACAAGATCCCCCACACACAAAAAATTTTTTACCTTATGTATTTTTTGCCGGCGCAACACACTCACAAAAACCCCCACCTTACCCCTCCCCCCAACCCTTTCCCCGACCAAAACCCTCCCCCCCCCTTCCTTTCCCCCGCTTCTCTGCAAAACAAACGGGCCTCGTCTCCCTTATTTAAAATTCCCACACCCCCTTTTTTGAAAGGGGGGAGGGGAGGGAAACTACCCGAAATCCTGCCCCCTCCAACACCCCAAACCCCTTTTAAAATTTTGCTCCTGCAGGGAAAAACAACCCTCCACTCAGATTTATTCAGAAAATTACGAAAACCCAAACTCTCTTCATACCCCTACATAAACCCCTTTAAAATTTACAGACAAACACCCCAAGGGATTAAAGGTTTTTCCCCCCCGCTTTCCCCTCATCACTCTTTACAACCCAAGCTTGAATTTTTCTTCAACACCTTCAAGTGCTCCCCTTTCCCCCCCCCTTCTTCCGGTGCCTCCTATCATGGCCTACCACCACCAAAACCCCTGGGTTTCCTTCACCTTGACCCCCAGTCTTTTTTTCCCCGGCCTTTGTGCAGGCGAAGGACGTCATCAAATCTGAAGTAGCCCCCTCTTTCCCCCCGTTTCAGTCCCCCTTACACCCAAACTTGATCAGGGGTTTTCCCTTTTCGATGAAAACCCCCACCTCCCCCTGAAAAATGGGGGGAATGATCAATGGATACTCCCAAAACCCCCCATCACTCCCCAAAATTTTCAAAGTCTCAGACCCTTTTGGAAGCGACGATTCTCCAATACACCCACGCTTTAATGTAAACCCCCCCCTTTTCCCGGTGGTGACAACGTTTCCCCTTTAACACCCTCCACCAAATTCCCTCCTCAAAACCCCATGAACCTTCCTTTTACTTCTGCCCTCCTTTTCCACAGAGACGACACCCATCAGGGGTTGGGGGGGGGACTTCCCAAATCACCACCATCCTGTGTGCCCGATCCACTATCTCGCCCCCAAAACACCACCCCTCCATCCGATTTTTTTTCCCCCACCTGCCACCTTTGAAGCAGGGCTGCGACGTCCACCACAGGTCCGGCACATGTCCCTTTGCTTGTCACAGGGCCGCTATGTGGGTCATACTCACCACATAGGCGGCACTTTCCGTTGTCCTGGGGGACAAAAACCATTACCTGCGTCCTGAAATCTTTTAAAGGGACACATAGGATGGTATTTGGTGCCTCAAAGGGCATTTTTGAGGTTGAAAAAACCCTCTGGAAAACCCCGCAAAGGCCCCTGCCGCCCACGTACCATGTTGAGCATTATTTCAAACCCTTTCCCAAATTCTTCCAAAAACTTTTTCCCTTTTATCCCGCCTCGTCCGCCCAAAGGAACGTTTTCGTAACTTGACCACGTATATTCCGTGAAACTCTATCATTCTTACAGTGAAAAGCTGGTGTAAAGTTTTAAAACTCACGTCCTGAAACCTGGGGATTAAAAGATTCATAAACCCTTTTCAATAGCAGTTTGAACCCAAATTTGTTTTTCCCCGTTTTAATGCTAAAAACCATACAAGTCACAATCTTGTCTTTCCAAAGTTCCCGTATGAAACTTTTGGGAAAAAGACTTTTCGCAAAACTGGGCGTTATCGGGGTTTCCCTTTTAAATAGCTCAATGCCTACAGTATTTTTTCCTTCGTCTCAACTAAAACCCCCCATCTTGCGAAACACAGTGCACCTAAAATTGTTAGCCAGTGTGACAAACCAAACCCCTTCACAACCCCCTGCAGCCAGGTTTAAATGACCCAAAGGGGGCTCGCCTACACAAAAGCAGAGGGGGCAGAAACACTACCGCCCCACTACCGTGGTTTAGGCAGCGGGAACAAAACAAACCTATGCACTGAGCTTGACTCTATCATCATTACTGTTCTAATTTATCATTGAAGGCTCTTGGGTCATATAAAGACCCCCAACAACCCTGCTCATTTGGGGGAAACCAGGTATAGATAAATCAAAAAATTTGGGGCAAAGGGAAATTTAAAGTCAATTCTATGGGTCCCATCACACATTGGATTACCCTTCATGATAAAGTTGATATTTCCCAAGAAAGTATCCAAAGGAGAACGTAGAATATAATTTTGGGTAAACGTATCTAGCATTGGGAAAAATATAGGAGAGAAGTAAATAAGAAGATATTTTATAGGAATGCAGTTAAACCTGAGTAGATCAAAAACCCATAGATAACATAAAGTAGATAAGTATTTTTTATGGAGCAACTTGAAAATGTGAAACAACTGACTGATGTTGTAGGCCGGGCTTAGTTTGGGTTACAAGTACTTCTGGCAGTTTGGGAGACACACAGATGATGATCAAACAAAAAGAAAATTTATTGACGGGCCCATAGGCACTCTCTGAACACTATGTGCTTAATTGTCCACTTTTGGGGAAATACAGAAACAGACAGTATAAAACCTATGTGACATGCCCAAATACTTATTAATAAAAAAGATACCAGATATACAACAAATTTCCAAATTTGCTTGTAACAATAAGTAAACATAGATAGTAGATATAAATCCATATTTTTCCGTTAATTTCTTTGGGGCCTATTTCCCAGGCCTTTTTGGTATCCAATGCTCTCGCCTCCGTCCACAGGATGGATATGGGGGGGGACAATAAACTACCCCTTCGGTGCAAAAACTAAAAAAACGTCAGGCCCATACTGGGGTAGCGCACCATTTTGAACCCCCACCTTGTCAACACTCAAAAATTAGGAAAAAGGGAAAAAGGGTTTTCAACAAGACTAGTCCCAGAGCTACGGGGGTTGCCTACAAAAAGGTTTAGGGGAAAACGCCTGACACACTGGAGGACAGGAGGGCGGGAGACATGAAACGACTATAAAATACGCGGGAATGACAAGGTGGACAAAGACCGGGTTTCCCAAAAGGACACAGACACAAAGGTCACCAATTGGGGAAATTGAAGACTCAGATAATCAAAGGGAGGTTTGGAAATATTTCTTCATCATAGAGTAGTCAGGGCCCTGAAAAAGCCCAGAAAGTGCGTAGTGGAGGCGGGAACCATACATATTTTTTGGGGAGGGGATGATAACTCATGGGGCAGGGAGAGAGAGGACCAGTAGAAAACAGCGAAGAGGGGGGGGCCCAGGAGCTGTGAATCAAACCCCTGCAACCACAAATGGGTGATTCCCAAAACGACCCTTCGTACGTGATGAGTTTTTAAAGAGGGGCCCGCCTGGGGACGACGGGGCCCCCAAAGGCGTAAAGTCCCTAGGACCCGGGTTCCCAATTTTTCGATATATGTAATGAAGAGGGAAAAAGATAGACCTAGAAGTTTTTCTTTTTCGCAAATTAGTAACTTTAATTTGAGGAAATTTAAATCAGATGAGGATCAGACAGGTTCCCAAAGAAACCTGGACAGGCGGACGCTTTTGTCCAGCAACTGGCTCCACAAATTTTAAAACCCAGCCAAAGGGGAAAAGCCCATAAATACGGGGAAGGGGCCAAAAAAAACCGCAGGCAAGTAAAGGCCCGGTGGCCAAAACTTCAAACCTGTTTAAGGAGAAAACTCTTGGGTGAGTATAACACCAAACGTCCCCCCGGGAACACACATCAACCAGATAACTGCTATAAAATATGGGGCCGGCAAACCTGAGAATAGGTTCCAAAACCCTTTAAAAAGAATCGTTTCAAGACACTGTACACCATGTACGTCAGGCCCCATACGGGAAAATGCAACACCAGGGGGGGACCCACACCTGGTAAACCCAAACGTCAAGAAATTAGAGAAAGTGCAAAGGTTTTTTAATTTAGGGGAACTTCCAGAGCAAAGGGAAAATGTGTACGAAAAAGGTTGAAGGAAAGGGCTTGACGACACTGGAGGACAGGGGGGTTTAGGGTAGACATGATATCACATAAAAAAAGACTGCGGGGAATAAAAAAGGGTTGGACAGAAAAAAGGATTTCCAAAGTTTGGGACAAAGAAACAAATGGGTCAAAATTTGGGAATTAAAATGACTAGAGGGTCAAAGGAATTTGGGAAATTTTTCCTTTAGTCATAGAGGTTTTTCGGGAAGGGGAATACAAAGAATTGTTGAAGTGGAGACGGGAAACTTTAAGACGAGGAATATAAAGCTCAGGGACAAGGGAGAAGAGGGCCCAATTACGATCATTGAAACCCGGGGGCCCAGGGGGCTGAGAAACACCCCTCCCAACCTCAAATGAGTACAAATGGGTGAGTAAAACACTGCCTCATCACCCCAACCCAATACATTCACACCACACACCCACCAACCCCACACACAGCCACAGGGAATTGACGGGAAAACCTGGAGCCACATGGGGGCCCCCGAAAAAGGGGGAGACCCCGGGAAATTTTAGGACGGGGGGCTGGAAAACCTCATGCACCAACATGTTAAGGGCCACACCAAGTAGAGGGGGGAAACCGCAAGATTGGACCCCTTTTGTTCACCCTGGGGAGCTCAGACATTGAGGACATCAAGTATGAGAGTCCCCTAGGAGGGAACCCACCACGTGTTCGTGCTTTGAATACATAGTAGACTTCAAGGGAGAGAATAACAGGGGTTAAAAATGGGAAAAAACCTGACTATAAAAGAGGGACTACTAGGGGTTTAAAAACTTCTTTCGGGGGGGTCCCGTGGGACAGAGAACTGGGAGGAAAGCCCTTTAAAAGAAATGATGGAATAAAGTAGCAACCAAAAAGCAAGGAGGCAGTGGGGAAAAGGGTTTATTCCCCAAGGGGAACAGTAACAACGGGAAACCAAACAAGCCCCCGGTTTTCCCCACGGTGTAAGGACCAAAAACAAAATGCAATAGAAATGGAAAAAGTACAGAAGGCAAGAACACAAAAGAAAAAAGGGGGATCAGTCCAGAGCCAGGAATGAGTAAGCACAGGGAAAGGGGGAGGCCCAGCGACAGTAAAGAAAATGACATAGCATCGGGGAATCAAGACTGACCCGAAACGTTGTTAGCCACACAGGGGGAAAAAACAAAAGACCAGGGAAGAAAAAAGGAAAAAATAGAATACAAAAATTAGGGGGTGGGGAGGTAAAAGTTTTAAGGGAAAGAAATTTGGGAAAAGGCGGGGAACACAAAAAGGGAACACCAAGGGGAAATACCAACATGGGGGAAGACTAAAACAACAAAAGGGGGGGGGAAAGACCAATCCCTTTGCCCTAAAGGCGGGGGTTTGGTTTTGGGGGCGGGGGGGGGGGGGGGAAAACCAAAATTTAAAATAACAACCGAAATGGAAACAGAAAGAGCCCCTATTAAAGAAAGAAAGAACAAAAGGGCCAAACTACAGCCCTGTGCCCTCTGACATGTATTGGTGAAAAGTCATGGAGAAGATTATCAGGAGGAAGGGGGTCGAACCCCGGGAAAGGAACAAGATTAAAAATAAAACCGCAGGTTCATGGAAGGGAAACTTGTATCAAAACCTCCTGAGTTTTATGACAAGGTAACGAAGTAAACACGAGAGAGAGGGGTTGGGGAAATTTCTTTTCCCCCGCCAGGGAAAGGGCCTTTGACAAAAGTTTTCCCCCAAAAAAAGAAAACTGGAGGATCAGGGACACAAAAAGGAAGGGACTGCAATATAAGGAATACCTGACGGGGGCCAACATCATGGTACGTGAAAGGTATCCGTGGGCCCTGTTACGAGCGGGGGCCCCCAGGGGGCTTTAGGCCCCTGCTATTTTTTAATATTAACGACATGATGGAAGGGAAAAAACTCAAGTGTCCCGTTTGCAAGAAGTGAAGTTGATGAGAAAATTTTAAAAGGGGCGAGGTTAGGCAGGACTGCAAAGAGCCTGGGGAGGTGGACATGTGGGCCAGTAACTGGCTCCTCGAATTCAAAACCAGCCAAAAAAAAGCAAAGTCATGAAGATTTGGGGAGGGCAAAGAAACCGCAGACAAATATAGCAGGTGGACAAAGACAAAAACCCACTCAGGGAGAAAGACCTTGGGGGGACCATAACACCGATACATCCCGGGGGGCACCATCCCAAATAACCGCGCACATACGGGGGCCCGGCAAACCTGAAATACGTTCCGAACCTCAATAAGGAATCTTTTTAAACACTGTACACTGTGTATGTTAGGGGCCCCTACTGGAGTACAGCACCATCTGGAACCCCCCACCCGGTCAAGCACGTCAAAAAGTTTTGAGAAAGTACAAAGGTTTTCAACAAGGCTAGTCCCAACTCAAGGGGAAAGTCGACGAGGAAAGGTTAAGGAAATCGGCCTGACGACACTGGAGGACAGAAGGGCAGGGGAAATGATAACGACATACAAAATACTGCGGGGGAAAAGACAAGGTGGACAGAGATAATGTTCCAAGAGGGGACAAGGACAAGGGGTCACAACTGAACTGAAGACTCAACGAGTCCAGGGGCGTTAGGAATTTTTTCTTCAGTCATAGATTGCACAATGGGAAAAGCCTGCAAGTGAATAGGGAGGCGGAACCAACACATTTTTAAGAAGAGGGATGACAAAGCCAGGAAAACAAGAAGGGGAGGGTTTATACGACAGTGAAGAGGCGGGGCCGAGCTGATCCGACCCCGCAACCACAATTTGGGGAGTACAATTTGGGGAGTACACCACACACCTTAGCAGGGGGACAAAGGTGGAATTTCAGTTATGTATAACCCAAAACAGACCAGCAGGGGTCCAAGGCAAGAAAATTAGAAGTAACGGACGGTGGTTGACACACTGGCGAAGTGTCCAGAAGGCAAAGCTGCGATTATGGGGGGCTTCAACCAAAAAGGAAATCGACTGGAAAAACCCTGACCACGGGGGTCCCAGAAACTGGGGGGCTAAGATACTGGGGGGGTACTGGAAAAACCCGTGTAACAACCTAAGGAACACCCCAGAGAAAAGGGGGGAGGACGAAACAGTAAGACTGGTCCTAGAATCTCTTGAGTATGCAGAATTGAGGATATCACGGGGAAAGCCCCCTGGGGGCCAGTGATCACCTAGTTTGAGTTTCGAATACATAGTATTACAAGTGGAGGGGGGAGAGGAGGAGCAGGACAAATAAAGGCAAACTACAAGACGGGAGACTACATAGGCATAAAGATTTCCTGCACGATTTTCAGGGGGACAGAAAATGGAGGGAAGTCATAAATGAAGGAAAATGTGACAAAAATATCAAAAAGCACTGGAAGGGGTTTGTCCCAAAAGGGAAACATAAATACGAGAAAACCGGGAGGAGCCCTTTGCACCCAAAGGCGTAGAGGCCAAAACCAAGAGTGCTAGAACTGAAAGAAGTATAGAAAGCAAAGGATCAAGGGGAATAAGGAAGCACTCGTAAACCAGAAAGAATATGCACAGGAAAAGAGGGGGGGGGGGAACGACAAAGAAAATGACTTAGCACGACAGCCAAACCGACCCAAGCTGTTTTTACAGCACATCAGAGAAAAATAGAGAGAGAAAAAAAAAAAAGAAAGAGTGAGCTAAGTGAGCTTTACAGAGTAAGAACGGGCAAGACGTCCATCTCCGCCTCGACCCACCGGATAATCTGTCATTTCGCAGCCTCAGCATAGGAGGGATGGGGTGGCCTTACGTTATGTAAAAGGGCCAATTTTGTCAAAAACCACACTTGAATCCACTCGGGACAGCGGAAAAAACCTTTTTAGCCACAGACGGGCAAAAAGCACCAACTTCACTCTAGCTGTACCCTTCTCCAAACATCACTCCATCTGAGATCATACATACCCAGGATGACTCAGTATGGAACAATTCGTACAGAATAATGATGTCAACGAGATAAAGTCAGTTGATCAAATGAAAATGCTGGCCCACAGTTTGCTCCAACTTCATCCTGCTCCCTACTTGTATGTCTCATAACAATAAAAATGTTTTGCAAAGAGCTGATGTGGGTAACAGCTCTTAGCTTGCCAATAAAGTTGGGAACCCTTTAAAACCTGTAAATAGTTTGTCAATAAAGCTAGGGATCCTTAACCTTGTCAAACCCTGTGTAAAAAAAAAAAAAAGAAAAGGAAAACTCAGATTATACTTAAAAACAAAGTATTAATCGCTCGACACAAACACACAGTGTATCTATTCTTACTTGCAGATTACAAACATAATTGTCACCTTAAATGTTAAAGCAAAAGCAGATTATAATCCTTCTCTTCCATATGAAAAAAAAAATCTCGGAAACTTTTTCTTAGAATGTTGTGGTCCCACATTTTTCACATAAAATTTAGCCTTTACTTACTAAGTTGAGTTACAACTTTCCTAAAGGGAAATGATGTTAGGAAAACCCCTGAGAAATACAGCCATTGTGCCTTATAGACCACACTGAATAGCAATTCCACCCTTAGCAGATCACACGATTCACAAGGTAGATTCACTTTCTCCATTTAAGGCAAGTGCAGAATTGCTAGTGAATGGCTAAATTTTTTTAAGGAATTTGGGGCTATTCTCCTTTCATGGATTAAAACTAAATTACTTCCCATTTCCAGCAGCTGTATCGCTTTCCCCCGTAAATTAATAACTGATCCCACTGACATGGTATTCACTTGAGGTTAGTACAACATTTTTTAGTACAGGTGCCTGCAGTTATACAACACTTATTATCAGGTCCTGCAGTTATACAACACTTGTATTATCAGGTGCCTGCAGTTATACAACACTTGTATTATCAGTCCTCCCATTGTTTTACAACACTTGTATTATAGCGATGTTTGCAGGTTATACAACCTTGTATTAACAGGTCATCTCCCAAAAAATAGAGTGTAATTTATTAACACCCGAATTAAGCATTTTAAAAATGAGGCGGAAAGGGATTAGACAGGAACTGGGGTAACGTAACACTTGTATTAGACAGGAACAGTAACGTAACACTTGTATTAGACAGGAACTGGGGAAGTAACCGTAAACAAAATGTTTGTATTAGACAGGAACTGAGAGTAACGTAACACTTTATTAGACAGAACTGAGAGTAACGTAACACATTGAAAAAATAAAACAACTTGAGTTTATACAAACTGAAAAAATTGTAGAAAAAGGGAAATAATTAAATACAAACAACTTGTACGTATT
The DNA here is from genome assembly GCF_026875155.1 of Cherax quadricarinatus. Taxonomy (NCBI): domain Eukaryota; kingdom Metazoa; phylum Arthropoda; class Malacostraca; order Decapoda; family Parastacidae; genus Cherax; species Cherax quadricarinatus. The sequence continues at coordinate 28,931,174 of NC_069478.1, forward strand.
ATAAAATAACTTAAAGAATAACAAACTTCGGAACACCGGAAAAGGATAATACAACACTTTATTATACGTACGTCTTAGTCCCACAGATTATCGTATTTACACTACGTTAACAAGATAACTTAGCCTTGGATTCCCTTATTTACACTACGTTAACAAGATAACTTAGCCTTGGATTCCCTTATTTAAACTACGTTAACACTACGATTCCTATTTACCCTACGTTAACAAGAAACTTAGCCTTGGATTCCCTTATTAACACTACGTTAACAAGATAACTTACCCTGTTTCCCCTTATTTACACACGTTACAAATAACTTACCTTGGATTCCCTTTCAGATATTTCAACATATGTAATTTCTTCCCCAGTTAATATCTGCGAGAGAGACTCAGAAGTGAGAGTAATACATAGTAATTTTGCTGTTTTTATTTTTTCATATTTATAAATTCTCATATTTTACATATTTTCCTTCATAAATTAAAAGTAAAAAGTCTAGTATGTTCTTGACTCTCACCGTTGCCATCCAGAGGGGTAACGCTTTCTGCCTTCCGACTCGAGGAGATTCATTATCTCATTTGATAGGTTATTCTAGTGTAGAGTTTCTGCCTTTTAACTAAATTATGTCTGACCTCACCGAATGGCCAAACTCCCTTAAAAATTTACCGTTTATTTTTTTTTTTTTTTTTCAGATTAATACATATTTGATTAACAATGATGTAAACTAAAATTTTGTGAGTGAGCCTAACTTAGGAAAAACCCAACATAACCTAACTCGGGGAATTTTTCAGTCAAATTCTATTAAATAATTCATGGATCAGCCGAAATGTATTGAATATACATTTCGGCTGATCCATATATATTTAATAGAATTTGGCTGAAAAAATTCCCCAAGTTAGGTTATCTAAGGCTCGCTCGCAAAATATTTTTACGTCAATTGTTAATCAAAAATATGCCTATTAATCGTAAAATAAAAAAAATAGAAGGGTAAATTTTAAGGGAGTTGGATATTCGGCGAGGTCAGATAAATTTTTTTAAAAGACAGAATCAATGTATTGAATATAGTGGTGCGGTGATCGCCTTAGGGAAAGGGGGACAGTGTTGTTACACGCTGGTGAACCATCCCCATGTGCTGTTGACTATTATTCAGAACACTTGAGGCACCATGACGCTCTTATATATGACGCTGCACCAGTCCGCCTCTGCTGCCAAACACAATAAGAGAAATTGTGAAAGGGTTACTCAGCCCTGTAACAACTTTTAGTCAGTATTACTCAGCTGGCTCCTTTTTCAGAAAAATTGTGAATAGAAAAGAAAAAAAAAA
>NC_069478.1:28932992-28964711 GCF_026875155.1 Cherax quadricarinatus
AACCTCCCTCCGTGAGCTGCAATTTAATACATCAAAAACAATGTTAATATTTCCCAATGCGCCTATAAAAATATTCGAAATGCCATCTATACCTGGTGCCTTTCCTTTACTCATACTAAAAATCGCCTCCTCTACCTCCTCCACTCGAATTCTACCTTCTAGTACCGTTCTATCCCTGTCACTTATAACTTTTCTGAAATCCCTCTTCACAGGCCACCCGCCTGGACCCCCCTACTCCCCTCCGTAGTTTTTCCCCAAACCATAGATCAGCATAAAAACTCATGCTGTCCGTGGTGAGAAGTACTTGACCCGGCAGGTAACCACCCAAACCGTGCATACTTCCAATTGCAAGAGGGGACGTCGCCTGTTGCCTGACCCTAAATTTGCGCAAGACACAACCCGAAGGTTTGTCACCCCATAGCACTTCTTCCATACCTGCTCTGACTCTAACCGCATTGAAACGTTCATTGTGAATTTCTGCAAGTCGACTACGAAGATGTTCAATGTCGTCATACCGACTACTACTCCCGCCCCCCACATAGTAATCATTTAGCTGCCCTCCAGATAGTTTTGCAGCCATACCTCCACCTCGCCTCCTCTTTTCCCCGCTTCTTATAATAACTCGCTATTCCAGGTTTGGCACGCGTTTCCCACCATTCCAAACAACATTCACCTGCCCGTCGGTTTCCCAAATATTCTTCCACCAGTCCTGAAAAGCTAACCCATCCCCTCCCCCTCCAATAGCCGCACGTTCAGTTTCCAATAACTGGATAAACCCTGATCATTCCATCCCAGTTCAAGTCCGCTAGCACTGCACGGTGATCTGAAAACCCCACATCAAAGGTCTGTACGTGCCCAACTCTAATCCCTTGTGTTACATAAAGTCTATCCAGACGGGCCGCATAGCCCCTACGAACGAACGTATGCTCCAACCCCACCCACCCCGCCCCACCACATCATAAAACCCTGCATCCCCCAGCAGATTCCGTAAGACAGGTTAAAACGCACCCGCCCCCCGCGGCTCAACATCGCCATGGCGGATAACGCAATTCCAATCCCACCCATGACGGTAATGAACGGCAAACCCCGAGTGAAAAACGTTAAAGCCTCCCTCACAAATTCTACTTTAACTTTAGTGTTGCTTTCCGCTGGCATGTAAACGCCAATAAAACAAACCTCACCTCACCCCAGTCCCATCTACCCTCACCACCCTCCCACCTCCCCCCTCCTCCCATCTTAAGACACGCCAAGGGCTGGACTCCTTCACCGCTCTATATGCGGTGAGCCTTTTAACCGTAACCGTAACATTCGGTAGCCTTTTAACCGTAACTCTCGCCCAAACTTATAATTGTGTTCTTGTATGAAACATACGTCCACAGCATATCTGCGCAAGAACCACTCCATCCACACACACTTAAACTCTGCCCGCAGACCATTTACATTGATGGTAACACACTTGAATTCACAAAAGGAGGTTTTCCTCTATGCTTGTGGGTCTTTCCCGTTCCTACATGTACATTACACTGACCTTCTTTGACCTTTGTCTTCCCAAGGCCCCCCTCACCCCCCGTGCCCTACCCACATGCTGGGCGCTTGCCCCAACCCTGTCTGCAGGAGGTGCCTCAGCCACTTTCGACCATAATTTTTCCCTGGACGCTGTCACCGGTGTCAGGACCTCGTCCATATCGACACTCTGCCGTCCGTTTGCGGGAACCAACTTCACACACATCTCCTCACCAGACGAAGCCTCCTGGTGAACTTCCACCACCACCTCATGCATCCGTGTCATTGTAGGCACGTCCAGGTCTCCCATCTTTGGGCGAATCATCCTTCACCACTTCTTGACTCTCCGGTGAAACGTCTGGGCTATGCTCTGCCCATCCAGGAGATCGTTTAGCACGTTCTCCAGCAAACTTTCCTGTGACAACCCCACAGGCTCCGTAGGCCCCACAGGTGGCGTGGGCACGTTTGTGTGTCCACCGATGGGTGGCGCACGCCATAGACCGCATCCCTCTTGTTTTATTTCCTCCCCCAAAAAGCTTGGTCCTTTTTCGGCGGGGCCTTTCCCCAGATAAAAGGCCTCGGTTCTTAGGACCCAGGAAAAGGGTTTCCGGTAGTACAACCGGCGTCTGGACCCTGAGCAGCCATTGGTCATACGGTTGCTAACCTGCATGTTTTCTTTCCCCCCGCTAGTGAAAAAAAAATTTGGGTCTGTAGTGCTCTAGATAACGTAAAATGGAATCGGCTGTTTTAATGTATTTTAGGGGAGGAGCCTTTCCCGGGGCCCCCCTCGATGGGCCCCCCTCCTCCCCCGGGTCGCTGCATGTCCCTTGCCGTTTTTACCAAAAATTTCCGAAAAAAACATATCCTCCCCTCGAAAGGCACGTTCCTTACTTTGCCCCAGGTGACGTATGTGGGACTATGAGCCCTATAGGCTGAATTCACCGCCATTTTCCTCTCTTGAAAAGCTTCCACAATCTTGGAGAAAAACCCGGGCATTTGCAAAATTTTAAAAAAAAACCTCGACATCCCATAAAGGCCCAAATTTAATTTCAGTGGGGACCCCATAGACGTCGCGAAATGATGGTACCCCCAAAAAAGACATGCATCTTTGCCCCCCCCTAGGAGCCACGAAAAAAACCCACACAGACCTGTTTACTCTTCTACCTGACGACCCGCCATTTTGCTTATGAGTAAAGGGTTCCCCGTGTAAGCAAGAGCAGGCTCGAAGGTCCTTCCCCCGCAGGGTGAGAGCGAAAATGGGAAAGTAATCTTTTTTTTTTTTATTTTATTTTAAAAGGGCTTAAAAAAATATAATAGTAAAACTCTTTAAGTCTATAAATTAACACAATCCCCCACAGCTAGTTCCACACCACACTCCCAAATGTTGGGTACACCCCCCCCCCCCTCCCTGCCCCCTATCCATCACTTCCCCCAAACCTGTTGGAGCTACTAACAAAATTACTGAAAAAACAACACTTTTTTAACATCCCTCGAAATGGTACTTAATGATGATAAAACCCTCAATGCTTTGCACTGAACTTTATACAGACTATTACCCCCCCCCCTAGGGGGTTACCCAACCCCCCCCCTTTTTAAAAACCAAAAATTTACAAAACAAGAATGTTGCCAAATTAAGTCACACAGCAATGATTCAAACTTTAAATTTTATGTAATTGTCCTAGGGTTCATTTACAAACAATATTTTATTACAAAACAAGGGTTTGATATAGAAAGTCACAAAGGACATACAAAATTACTACAAAACATAAAAAAAAAACTTAGTCTAAAACCAACACATGAAAGCCTTTACACTTTAAACTGCTTTCCAGTGTTAAAAAAAATTCACACACTTCAATAGACATTAAACCTATACAGCTTATATGGACATACATATGCATACAACAGTAAAATACAACAAAAAATAACCATGACACAAGTAACACAAAGACTGTGCCTACACCCCACCTAACCACAAAAATATAACACCCGTTGCCCAACTTTATTTACACTACTGCGTGCATTAACCTCTTTACTCAAAAAAACAAAACTAAAAATTGCAGAAAAAGTGAAACAATAATGCACAACAAATAAAAAATACACATCATACTCTGGACCCCGTGCAGATTCCAGCATCAACACATGCATGCAAGGCCCTAGAAAACAAGTTGGAGAAAAAAAAACATGCAATTATTATACAAATCTCCAAATTCAGTGTCAACCGTAATCAATTTACCACACCAATTGTTTTTAAAGTATAAAGTCCCCTGTACACAAAACGGGCCACTAACAGGTGCTAGCCCCCGGTGGTCCACATATTATTACTCGCATCACTCACCCAAACCTCTCGCAAAACTTTTGTTTCCATTACCAGGGAGGAAAACCCTGTTTTCGCCCCTATTTCCCTCCCCCAGCAACACTTTCCATTCATACCCTCCCCTCCCTCGAATTTTACAAGTCTAAAAAAACCTGTAAGTAAGTTGCCTATACCCTGGAAAAACCCTTACCCCCCTCCCCCCCAAAAATTTCCTTATTTCTACATACCGTTTTTGAACTTTAACGCAAACCCCCTCCTCTTCCCCAGTAACCTGTTTGCCCCGCAACCCCCACACTATATAAAAATTTAATCTGCCAAAATTTTAATCCCACAGTTGATTCCACTTCCCCCAACCCCCCCACGTCGAGATTTAAATGCTTCAATACAGAAATTCCTTTACCCCCCTTTTCCTTTTATAAACCTATTTAACCACCCCTTGACACTCCTCGCCCCCCAAAAAAATATACAATGAAAAGCCGACCCCTCCCCACCACATACCCACACTCCCCCCCGTCAACAACTCGTTACCCGTAAAAACCACACCCGACGGTAAAATGCCTGCAAAAAAACGATACTTTAAAAACCCGAACAGGGGGTTTTTAAACCCTCACCCTACTAAACCTATTCCAAATTTCCCCCATGCTACTGGGGAAATTCCCTTACAGCGTACAACCCCCCCGGTAACTTTACCAACCACCTATTTAACCTTTCTGGCTTCCGATCCACGCCAGAGCCCCAAACAGTTTCACACTCATGAACTCAACTCCTGTTAATCCGTTGCAATCTTTATGGATCCGGGCCCAACCCCCCCCCACCCATTTTCCTCACACCTCCCTTTTAATGAAGACACATTTGCCCCTCCGCTTTAAGCCCCAGCATCCCAGCCCCCCCTTACTTACGGGTTTAACATTACCAATCTCTCTTAATCCAATCACACTCAAACCCCCACAAAAATTTTAAAAACCCCTAAGTATGTTCGTTATTGCTGCCCTTTTAATGGGAACAGGGCTGCCACGTGCCATACTTTGAATACAGTAAAAATTAACAACAAGGCACGTGCAAAGGGTCAATGATAGGTGCAATCCCCCCCAAAGCGTCCCGAACCTTTCTACCATCCTAACGAGTTTTCAGCGTGCCACGGTGATCTCTCATAAAAAAGCCCACGATTTTTAACGAATTCCCGTTTCCCCTCACAATGCACTCCCCCCAATCAACCCACCCCCCCAAACCCCTAACCCCATGCCCTTTGGATTTACGAATTTCCCCTCAACAGTTGCCCCGCGAACATTTGTATCCCCCCGTCTAATGTGTCCATTGACATCCCCTCCCGTCAGAACAGTTGTATCATCCCATACCAATTAAACGGGCCAAACCCTCGCAACCTCACCCCCTGGTCCCTTACGTGACATACGCTGCTCCCAATCTAAAAAAGGGGCCCCTGTAGCATGAAAAACAAAATTGTGACATAGGACACCCCTCCCTAAGCCCCCTCCCCATTAAAATTTCCCCACCCAATCGACCATTAATCTGTACCCTGCCATTGCCCCTCCATCAAGCCTCAAACCCACCCACTTTTTTTCCCCCAAACCCCTGACCCCTGAGGATGGCTTCAATGTTTTCGTCCACTTTTTCGTATCCCCTTGCCAATCGAGCCCCACCAAACCCCCCCTCCCCCCCCCCTTTTGCCTCCACGAAATCCCTAAGTAACCCATGCCCCTCCACCATGCCCTCCCGGGCAAACCAAACTGAGTTTTTTGATATTTTACCCGCCCTACACAAACTTGACCCGTTTTTCCCCAAAATCTTCCAAACAAAATTTAATTTCTCGTAACAAGAGCGCCGGAACCCTAAGCGTATGCGCCCTTACCTTCGGAAAATCAACAAACCCTTCCTTTTTTCACCCCCATACCTCTCTTTCATCAATTTAATAATAACCCCAAAAAAACGCCTAATTTTCCCCCAATGCGCGTAAAACTCTACCGGGAGTCCATCAATTCCCGGGCTTTTTGCCCTTTCGCTTCCACTTAAACCCCCCATATTTCCCCCTCAGTTATTCGCCACCCAGTGCTTCCCTACCCACTGTTACGCAACTGACATACCCACTCCCAACCCCCTGTTCAAAAAACCCCTCCTCTACCCCTTCTCGTTTTTCCCCTACTTCCATTCCACTTTTCACAAACGCCCCCAAATTTCCCTTCCGAGCTTTTTATGACCTGCCCCTCCCTGTACCCCCTACGATTCTGAACCCCCAACCATGGAATAGTCTTGCCCGCTGTTTTGTTTTTTGCCTACGCAATACGCAGATAAGGTCTACGCCCCCTAACACCCCTTCCACCCCCCCTGTACCCGCACCGTTAACCTCTCTCCTGTACCTCCCACCCCCTTTTAATTTTCCATAATTTCATCCATTGGATAAGTGCCCCCCACCCCCCCCTCGCTAACAACCCCCTAATCTATCCTCCCAAATATTAGAAGCCCCTATTTTAAAGAATTGATCGTTTCCCTCCTTTTCGTAATATTTTCTTTTAAACCGTTCTTTTGCCACACCATCCCACCACATCACCCATCCTCTCCCCTTTTTCTCTGCACGAACCCCCCCCACAGCGTTGCAAATCCCTCTACCCTCCCCATCACCCAACACATTGTATTTAAATTTCCATACCCCAGATAACCCCTAGTGATCCCCCCGCCACCTTGCTACTACCCCCCGATGATCCCAATAAGCATTCTATTGTACGGAAAAATGTCAAACCCCAACCCCTTGAGTATATACAGCCTACCAACCTAGCAGCGAACCCCTCTTTCAAAATGGCTCACTTCCCCCCCTCCTCCAAGCATTCCCCCAACTGAATATCCCTCAAAAAAATCTCGCAAGGCCGCCACCGTGCCCCGCCCTTTTGGTTCCACGTCAGCCTCCTAATAACGCCCGTTCCCCTCTCCACCCAAAGTGGCCAATGCAGGAAAAACCCCGTAAAAAGAAAACTGTTCTTCACATACAAAAACCCTTTTTTCCCTCACATATTTTTCCCCTGGTTCATCACACATACAAAAGATACCCCCCTGTCCATCCACCACCCCCTCCCGCGCAATACTTTCCCCCCCCCCCCCCTCACTTCTTGCAACAAAAACGGGGCTTGCCTCCCATCAATTCCCCACCACCTTTCAGCGTGCCAATGCAGAGTCATACCTGAAACCCCTCCACCCCGAGCACTTTCCCTCCTTTAAAATTTTGTCTTGCAGGAAACTAATCCACCCTATATTATACAAAAACATTCGAAACCATTCCTTCTTCAACTATTTAAAAGTCCATTTACTTCCAAACATACCCCTAAGGCCTCTTTAAGTTTCCAACCCTTCCTCCCTCTTCATTCATCCCAGGGCCCCCCGCCCCGAGCCAGCCAAGGGTCACACCATAACCCTCCCCCTTTTTTGCGATGCCCCCTTATCGGACTGCTTCGCATTGCCTTCCTCCCAGACCTCTTTTCGCCGGCGTCGGACTCATCTGAGTTTACGCCGCCCCCTCTCTTCCTCTGATGCCCTCTTCATCCTGTTACTTCTGAGGTTCCCCACGGAACCTCAACCTCCCCCACGCCCCGTTCCACAGCACACGGGGACAACTCTCCTTACTTTGGCCCTCAACCCTGCTATGTTTTTTATCCTTAATTTCCCCAAAAGGCCCGCCCCTTCTCTCACCAGCCCAAAGGAAACACCTCTGAGGCGGGGTCAATGTCCTTAAAACCCCCTAACTCTTCCCTATGCCTGCACCTCCTCCTCACTTCATTCTGTACTTGTCCTTTGTTATAAAAAGATCCTTTTACATCACAGCTTACCTCACACAGCCATTCTCCCCCTTTTTGGGAATCCTCCACCTCTTCCCCCCCAAGCGCCGGCCCTTGCTTGCGACTGGGGTATCAAAAAGCTACACGTGGTAACTGGTGCTTCACCAGTTTGCGCTGGCGCCCCCCTCAGCTTCACGCACTCTGCCCCCATTGGTCGTTGCCCCCCATATTCGCACTACGTCCGTCCACATACGTACCATAACTTGGGCCTGAAGTCCCCAACACGCGTAAGACGGTATGGGATGTTCAGAGTCATTTCAGGGGAAAAAAACCCTCCCGGGCGTCCCCTGTAAGCACCCCCCCGTCCACTTTCCCTTTTTTGCCGATGTACGGGTTTCCCTAGTCTCAAAAAAATCCTTATGTCAGCCTCATCTCCTCAAAAGGGGCATTTCGTATCTTTAACCCCCCGTAAAGTGGCGAGATACATCGATCAAACGCACCTTCACAGCGGGGTTGCGTCAAACTCCGTCTTTGGAACCTGTCACCAAGACCATACACGGACGGGAAAACAGTTTGACGAAGATTCCCATAACCCCCCTTCAGGGCTACCCTACACCTCATCGTCCTGGGTTTCATAGGTCTCCCCATGATTTTCGGGGAGTTTAAATTGCACTGAAGAGGGGGTGAAATCGCCCCAAAGCAGTCAATACCAAAGGTATTACGTGCCCCTCACACTCAGGCCATGTTTATACAAGGGAGCTGCCTGAAAAGCAGAGGGGTGCAGCGCACAACCTCACTCCGGTGGTCAGGCAGCGAATGTAATCTTGGAGAACTTGGCGGAAGACAAGGTTGAGAGAGGCTTTTAAGCTCAAGCTTCGTGGCGTCACGAGACAGCAGACTTGGGCTTAATTCTCCCCCATGTACATCGTGGAGATGTATTTTTGTGAGGGGGAAAAAGTTTAATAGATAAGTAAAAGGGAATATATGTAAAAAAAGTTTCATTTCCGGCTACTCGTTAAGGAGGGCAGTCTACCCCGATATTCCCCCCTTTTCTCCCTCACCCTGAAAGGATATTTGACCCGGTGCTTTTTTAACGTAGGGTCATCTAGCTCCCGCTTCCCTTCCCCCCTCCTTTCCCCCCCCCCCAAAGGTGAAGTGTGGGCTTGGTCAAAACAGAAATCATCACTAAAAAGCTCCCAAACACTGTAAGTACAGCCCTGCCTTTTATTTAGGGATTTTTGGGTTTAAAACTTTTATTTTGACAATAATAAAACTTAGTCCTTTCGTCTTGCTCTAGGTTACTGTTTTAATAATCACCAGTCCTTGAATATTGTACCCTGCCATGGGGAGTGATTTAACATGGGTTTAACCCGTCTATCTTTTCCCGCTTGGTTCAGAAGGGTCACCCGGCAATCAAAGACAGAAAAGGAGGGCTAAAGTCCAGGACTTCACCAGTTTGAATTTAAGTACCTGTGTACCTTAAAAATTGCGGATGAACGCTATTGCGCAGTGAAAACCCCTATTCGTCATAGGATGAATATTTAAGTCTTTTCTTTGTGAAGAACTAGCCAGTGGTGGCACCAACCCTGCGACCCTCCCCCCCCCCTCAGCAAAGGGTACGATTTCAACAAGCATGTCGCCAAACCCGACACCCCAAATTTAAAATTTTGCGTGAATTATTTTCATTTTTATTTTTTTAATTTTTATTTTTTTAATATAGGATTAATATTTCATATTTAAGTGTTTTATATTTTATACTTTCTATATAATAAAGTGTTTGTCTGTTATTTCTTTTCTATTCACTAATTTTCCTGAGGAGGAGCCAGCCTGAGTAATACTGACTGAAGTTGTTACAGGGCTGAGTAAGCCTTCACAATTCTCTTATTGTGTTTGGCAGCAGAGGCGGACTGGTGCAGCGTCATATATAAGAGCGTCACTGGTGCCTCAAGTGTTCTGAATAACTAGTCAACAGCACATGGGGATGGTTCACCAGCGTGTAACAACACTGTACCCCTTCCTAAGGCGATCACCGCACCACTATATTCAATACATTGATTCTGTCTTTTAACTAAATTATCTGACCTCGCCGAATATCCAAACTCCCTTAAAATTTACCCTTCTATTTTTTTTATTTTACAGATTAATAGGCATATTTTTGATTAACAATGACGTAAAAAAATATTTTGCGAGCGAGCCTTAGAAACCTAACTTGGGGAATTTTTTCAGCCAAATTCTATTAAATATATCATGGATCAGCCGAAATGTATATTCAATACATTTCGGCTGATCCATGATATATTTAATAGAATTTGACTGAAAAATTCCCCGAGTTAGGTTATGTTAGGTTTCTAAGTTAGGCTCACTCACAAAATATTTAGTTTACATCATTGTTAATCAAATATGTATTAATCTGTAAAAAAAAAAAAAAAATAAAACGGTAAATTTTTAAGGGAGTTTGGCCATTCGGTGAGGTCAGACATAATTTAGTTAAAAGGCAGAAACACTCGTACACTAGAATAACCTATCAAATGAGATAATGAATCTCCTCGAGTCGAGAAGGCAGAAAGCGTTACCCCTCTGGATGGCAACGGTGAGAGTCAAGAACATACTAGACTTTTTACTCTTTAATTTATGAAGGAAAATATGTAAAATATGAGAATTTATAAATATGAAAAAATAAAAACAGCAAAATTACTATGTATTACTCTCACTTCTGAGTCTCTCTCGCAGATATTAACTGGGGAGGAAATTGCATATGTTGAAATATCTGAAAAGGGAAAACCAAGGCTAAGTTTTTGTTAAAGGTTTAGGGAATAAAAAAAAAAAAAAAAAAAAAAAAATAAGGGATCCAAGGCTAAATTTTCTTGTTAACGTAGTGTAAATAAGGGAATAAAGGGTAATTATCTTGTTAAGTATTTTAAATAAGGGGGAAACCAAGGCTAAGTTTTCCCTTTTTAAAATGTGTAAATACGTAACTGTGGACTACAGTTTTAAAGTGGTTTTTCCCGGGGGCCGAAAGTTTGTATTCTTTAAGTTTATTTTATAATACGTACAAGTGTTGTATTAATATCACTTGTTCTACAATACAGTTGTTGTATAAACCTCAGTTGCTTTATATTGCAAGTGTTACGTTACTCTCAGTTCCTGTCTAATACAAGTGTTACGTTACTCTCAGTTCCTGTCTAATACAAGTGTTACGTTACTCTCAGTTCCTGTCTAATACAAGTGTTACGTTACTGAGTTCCTGTCTAATACAAGTGTTACGTTACTCTCAGTTCCTGTCTAATACCTTATCCGCCTCATAATAGAAATGCATTAATATCTGGTGTCTGATAAAACAAATCTATATTTGGGAGATGACTGATAATACAAGTGTTGTATAACTGCAGGCACCTGATAATACAAGTGTTGTATAACTGCAGGCACCTGATAATACAAGTGTTGTATAACTGCAGGCACCTGATAATACAAGTGTTGTATAACTGCAGGCACCTGATACTAAGTGTTGTATAACTGCAGGCACCTGATACTACAAATGTTGTACTAACCTCAAGTGAATACCATGTCAGTGGGATCAGTTATTAATTTACTGGAAAGCGATACAGCTGCTGGAAATGGGAAGTAATTTAGCTTAATCCATGAAAGGAGAATAGCGCCAATTCCTTAAAACAATAGCCATTCACTAGCAATTCTGCACTTGCCTTAAATGGAGAAAGTGAATCTAACCTTGTGAATCGTGTGATCTGCTAAGGGTGGAATTGCATATTCAGTGTGGTCTATAAGGCACAATGGCTGTATTTCTCAGGGGATTCCTAACATCATTTCCCTTTAGGAAAGTTGTAACTCAACTTAGTAAGTAAAGGCTAAATTTTATGTGAAAAATGTGGGACCACAACATTCTAAGAACAGTTTCCGAGATTTTTTTTTTCATATGGAAGAGAAGGATTATAATCATGCTTTTGCTTTAACATTTAAGGTGACAATTATGTTTGTAATCTGCAAGTAAGAATAGATACACTGTGTGTATGTGTCGAGCGATTAATACTTTGTTTTTAAGTATAATCTGAGTATCCTTTCTCTTTTTTTTTTTTTTACACAGGGTTTGACAAGGTTAAGGATCCCTAGCTTTATTGACAAGCTATTTACAGGTTAAGGATTCCTAACTTTATTGGCAAGCTAAGAGCTGTTACCTACATCAGCTCATTTGCAAGCATTTTTATTGTTATGAGACATACAAGTAGGGAGCAGGATGAAGTTGGAGCCATCTGTGGGCCAGCATTTTCATTTGATCAACTGACTTTATCTCGTTGACATCATTATACTGTACGAATATGTTCCATACTCGAGTCATCCTGGGTATGTATGATCTCAGATGGAGTGATGTTCTGGAGAAGGGTACAGCTAGAGTGAAGTTGCTGCTTTCTGCCCGTCTTGTGGCATAAAAGGTTGTTTCACGCTGTCCTCGAAGTGGATTCAAGTGTGGTATTTTGACAATATTGGCCTTGTACATAACAGTAAGGCCACCCACATCCCTCCTATGTTGAAGGCTCTGCTGAAATGACAGATCTATCCAGGATGGGTCGAGGCGAGAGATGAGACGTCTTGCTCTGTTCTCTACTCTGTCAAGCTCACTCTAGCTCACTCTTTCATTTTTTTTTTCTCTCTCTATCTTTCTCCTGATGTAGCTGTACAACAGCTTCGGGTCGGATTTGGCTGTCGCTGCTAAGTCATTTTCGTATTGTCGTTGCCCCCCCCCCCTCTTCTTACCTGTGCATATTCATTTCTGGCTCTACGAGTGCTCTCCTTATTCTCCTTGATCCTTTGCTTTCTATACTTCTTTCAGTCTCTAGCACTCTTGGTTTTGGCCTCTCTACGCCTTTGGGTGAACAAAGGGCTCCTCCTGGTTTTCTCGTTATTTATGTTACCTTTGGGTACAAACCTCTCCAGTGCTTCTTTGCATATTGTTGTCACATTCCATCTCATTTACTGACTTCCCTGCCAGTTCTCTGTCCCACTGAAACTCGTGCAGGAAATTCTTCATGCCTATGTAGTCTCCCCGTCTTGTAGTTTGCCTTTATTCGTCCTGCTCCTCCTGCTCCCCTCTCCACTTGTAACTACTATGTATTCGAAGCTCAGAACTAGGTGATCACTGGCCCGAGGGGGCTTTCACATGTGATATCCTCAATATCTGCACTACTCAAGGAGATTACTAGGACCAGTCTTACTGTTTCGTCCTCCCCTCTCTCTCTGGTAGTGTTCCTTACGTGTTGTTACACGAGGTTTTCCAGTACCACCTCAGTCATCTTAGCCCTCCACGTTTCTGGGACCCATGTGGCTCCAGGTTCTTCCAGTCGATTTCCTTGTGGTTGAAGCCACCCATAATCAGCAGCTTTGCCCTTCTGGACACTTCAGCCAGTGTGTCAACCACCGCTCCGTTACTCTCATAATTTTCTTGCCTTGGACTCCTGCTGGTCTGTGTTGGGTTATACATAACTGCAATTACCACCTTTGTCCTCCTGACTAACGTGTGTGTGTGTACTCACCTAATTGTACTCACCTAATTGTGGTTGCAGGGGTCGAGACTCAGCTCCTGGCCCCGCCTTTTCACTGATCGCTACTGGACCCTCTTCTCTGTTCCCTGGCTTTGTATACCTCTTCTTAAAATGTGTATGGTTCCTCCTCCACTACTTACTTGCTGGCTATTCCACTTGTGAAACTCTATGACGAAGAAATATTTCCAAACGTCCCTGTGATCGTTGAGTTTCAGTTTCCCAGTTGGCCCCCTTGCCCCTGTGCCCCTCTCTGGAACATCCTATCTCTGCCCTGTTATTCCCGCAGTTTCTTGATGTCGTTATCATGTCTCCCTGACCCTTCTGTCCTCCAGTGTCGTCAGGCCGATTTCCCTTACCTTTCCTCGTAGACATTCCCTTGAGTTTGGGATACCCTTTTGAAAACCCTTTTTTTCTTTCTCTAACTTCTTGAGTGTTGCCGGTGGGGGTTTCCAGATGGTGCTGCATACCCCCGTAGGGCCTAACTTCACAGTTACAGTGCTTGAACGATTCCTTATTGAGGTTCGGAAGGGCTATTCTCAGGTTTGCCAGGCGCCCGAGGCTGCAGCGGTTTTTTGGTTGATGTGTGCCTCCGGTGATGATCGGTGTTAGGGTCACCCCAAGGTCTTTCTCCCTGAGTGAGGTCTGTGTTTTTGTCCACCTGCCTATATTCTGTTGGGGTCTTCTTTGCCCCCCCCCCAAATCTTCATGACTTGCATTTGCTGGATTAAATTCGGGGAAAGCCAGTTTACTGGACCCATGTCCAGCTCTCCAGGTCTCTTTGCAGTCCTCCCTCCCTGCCCGATTTAATTTTCTCATCAACTTACGTTCTGCGCGGGCCCTTAGAGTCTTTTCCCTTCCATCTGTCGTTCCCCATATTAAAAAAAATAGCATGGCCTAAAAACTGCCCTGTGGGACCCCGTCGAAACGGGGCCCACTGGTACCCTTCACGTACCATGACTCGTTGCTCCCTCCCGTAGGTATTCCCTTACCCTTGCAGTGCCCTTCCTTTTATGTGTCCCTGATCCTCCGTTTGCATAATCTCTTTTTGGGGAACTGTGTAAAAGGCCTCCTGAGTTAGGAAAACGAAAATCTCCCCAACCCTCTCTTCGTGTCTTACTTTGTTACCTTGTCATAAAACTCAGGAGGTTTGTGATACAAGATTTGCCTTCCCTGAACCCAGCTGGTTTTCATTTTTAATCTTGTTCTTTCCGGTGTTCGACCCCTCTCCCCCCTGATAAAAATTTTTCCCGACTTTTACACAATAAATGTCAGAGCACAGGTCTGTAGTTTATGCCTCGTTTTGTTTCCTTTTTAAATTTTGGGGACTAAAATTGCTGTCTTCCCTTTCTCAGGTGTTGCCCCGTTTAAAGGGGGTGTTGAAAGATTGTGGTTTGAGGCCAACGATCTCTGTTTCCCTTTTTAAGGGACCCCTGGGGGGTGTTTTTCGGTCCTCGCCTTTTTAGGGGTCAGGTCCTTAAAAGCTTTTCACCTCCCCCTAGTTTTGTTGTCATCCAACATTTTTGTATATTCCCTCTTGATGTTCCCCTTTTGTGCTGTTTCCCAGCCTTCCTGTCTCTACTGTAAAAAAAATTCCTTAAAATCTCCTGTTCGTCCTACATCCTCCCGTCATTTTTGTGAGTTCTCCCCTTCTGCCTTAAATTTACACCTGGGTTTTTATGTTTTTCCCCCTGAGGGGCTATCAACATTTGGGTCAGTCTTGATTCTCGATGTATGTCTTTTCATACTGTCGTGGGCCTCCCTCCTTACCTGTGCGTATATCCTGCTCTGCGATGATTTCCCCTTTTTCGTGGTTCTCTGCCTTCTGCTTTTTCCTTCTCTTTGCACTTTGTTTTTGGGTCCTTTCACCGTGGGTAAACAGGGGCTTTTTCTGGTCTTCCGTTGTTATGTTGCCCCCGGGAAAGAACCTTTCCCCTGCCCCCTTGCATTTTGTTGCTAATATTCCATCATTTCTTTTTTGGGTTTTTTGCCGTTCTCTGTCCACTGGACCTCCCCCTGAAGTTCTTAACCCTATGTTGTCCCCTTTTTTTTTTGTCGGCTTTTCCCATTTACTCCTTTTTTCTCCACTTGCAGCTCTATTTGTATTCAAGACAGAACCCCGTGGTCGCTAGCTCCTAGGGGACTCTCAAACTTGTGCCCCTCAATGTCGAGCTGCCCAGGTGAACACAAGGCCAATCTTGCTGGTTCATCCTCCCCTCATTTGGGTAGGGGGGTCCTTAAATTTTGGGCATGGGTTTTTCCCACCCCCAGCCCAACACCCTGGCTCCCCATGTTTCGGGACCCCATGTGGCTCCGGGTTTTCCCAGTCAATCCCCCTGGGCTGTGTGTGTTGTTGTGTGTGTGTTTTGTGTGAATGTATTGATTGTGGTGAGGCAGGTTTCTCCCCCATTTGACTCATTTGGGTTGCGGGGGGTCGATACCAGCCCCGGGGCCCCGGCTTTTCACTGATCGCTACTGGTCTCTCTCCCTTGCCCATGGCTTTATCTCTCGTCTTAAAGTTCCTGTTCCCCACAACACTTGCTAGGGCTATTCCACTTTTTGACAACTCTATGCTAAAGAAAATTTCCCAACATTCCTTTGACTCATCGAGTCACAACTTCCCCAAATTTTGACCCATTTGTTTCTATGTCCAAACTTGGAACTCCTGTTTCTGTTTCCCCCTTTTGATTCCCGCGTTTTTTGTTGTGATATCATGTTACCCCAACCCCCCTGCCTCCAGTGTCGTCAAGCCCTTTCCTTCAACCTTTTTTCGTCGACATTTTCCTTAGCTCTGGAAGTATCCCTATTAAAACCTTTGCACTTTCTCTAATTTCTTGCGTGCTTTACCCGGTGTGGGTCCCAAATGGTGTTGCATCTCCAGTAGGCCTGACGTACTGGTGTACAGTGTCTTGAACGATTCTTTACTAAGGTATCGGAACGCTATTTCAGGTTTGCCAGGCGCCCATATGCTGCAGCAGTTATTGGTTGATGTGTGCTTCCGGAGACGTGCTTGGGTTATACTCACCCAAAGAGTTTTCTCCTTTAAGCGAGGTTTAAAGTCTTTGGCCACCGACCCTTATATCTGCCTGCGGTTTTCTTTGCCCTTCACCGTTTTTATGAACTTTGCATTTGGTGGGTTAAATTCGTGGAGCCAGTTGCTGGACAACGCGTCCAAAGCCTGTCCAGGTCTCTTTGTATTCCTGTCTGATCCTCTTCTGATTTAATTCTCCTCATTAACGTTACATAATTTGCGAACAAGAACACTTCTAGGTCTTCTCTTCCATCATGTCATTCACATATATCGAAAATTGCACTGGTCCTAGGATGACGCCTTGGGGACCCCGCTCGTCACAGGCGCCCACTCTGATAACTCATCACGTACGAAGACTCTTTTGTGTACTCACCTATTTGTGGTTGCAGGGGTCGATTCACAGCTCCTGGCCCGCCTCTTCGCTGATTGCTATAGGTCCTCTCTCTCCCTGCCCCATGGCTCTATCATACCTCGCCTTAAAACTATGTATGGTTCCGCCTCCACTAAGTCACTTTCTTGGCTATTCCACGGCCTGACTACTCTATGACTGAAGAAATACTTCCTAACACCCTTTGATTCATCTGAGTCTTCAACTTCCAATTGTGACCTCTTGTGTCTGTGTCCCTTCTCTGGAACATCCGGTCTTTGTCCACCTTGTCTATTCCGCGCAGTATTTTATATGTCGTTATCATGTCTCCCCTGACCCTCCTGTCCTCCAGTGTCGTCAGGCCGATTTCCCTCAACCTTTCTTCGTAGGACAATCCCCGTAGCTCTGGGACTAGTCTTGTTGCAAACCTTTTCACTTTCTCTAATTTCTTGACGTGCTTGACAAGGTGTGGGTTCCAAACTGGTGCTGCATACTCCAGTATGGGCCTGACGATTTTTAGATTTTGCCACCGAAGTGGCTAGTTTATTGTGCACCCCATATCCATCCTCGGGACGGTAGCGCGGAGCTTGGATACAAAAAAGGCCCTAGGAACTGGGCCCCCAAAGATTTAAACAGGAATCTTATGGATTTATATCTACATATCTATAGTTCACTTATTGTTACAAGCAAATTTAGGAAATTTGTTTAGTTTTTGGTATTTTTTTCATTAATAAAAATATCTTGACATGTCACTGGTTTTAACTGTCTGTCTCTGTTTTTCCTCATAAGTGGAAAAATTAAAGACATAGTGTTCAAGGAGTGCCATATGCCTGATCCAATAATTACATTTGTTTGATCTCACTGTGTGTCTCCCAAACTGCCAGAAGTACTTGTAACAAGCCTAAGCTGGCCCCTAAAAAATCGTCAGCTGTTACATTGCAAGTTGCTCCTAAAATACTTATCTACGTTCATGTTATCTAGTGGGTTATGATCTACTCAGGTTCTAACTGCTTCCTATAACAATCATCTTTTTATTTTTTCTCTTAAAATTATTCTAATGTAGATACGTTTTCAAAGTTTTTTATTTCGTTTCCCTTTGGATACTCTTTTTGGCTAACATATCAAACTTTATCATGAAGGAGAACCAAGTGTGATGGGTCCATAGCATTGTACATTAATTCCCTTTGTCCCTAATTTTTGAGTTTCATACTGGCTTCCCCAATGAGCATGTTGTTGGAGTCATTATTTGAGCAAAGATAGAGCCTTCAATGAGGACATATGATTCAGTAATGATGATTAGAGTCAAGCTCAGGTCATAGGTTAGTTTTGATTCGCTTTGGGGGCCCTGACCACGGTAGTGTGCCGTAGGCTCTGCACCCTCTTGCTGTGTGTAGGCGAGCGCCCTTGTTCAGTTACCTGGTTGCAGTGGTGTGAAGTGGTGCTGTCACACCTCGGCCTAACAACTTAGGTGCACTGTGATCGTCAGATGGCGTTAGACTGAGAGAAGGATAATAATGTAGGCATTGAGCTACTTAAAGAACGATAACGACCAGTTCTGCCATTCTTATTGCCAAAGATCATAAGGGAGATTTGAGTACAAGGATTGTGACTTGTCTATGGTGTAGCATTGAACCGAGGACAACGAATTTCGTCATCAAACTGCTATCTGCAACGGTTTATGAATCGTTAATCACCCAGTTTCAGGACGTGAGTCTTAAACGTCAAACCAGCTGTCACTGTAGGGATGATCGATGTTTCACGGTATTATACGTGGATCAAGTTACGCAACGTTCCTTTGAGGCGGAACGAGGAGATATAGAAAGTTTGAGAAAGGGTATGGGGACGGTGCATCTTGATCAACATGGTAGTGGACCGGCAGGCTAGCCTATGTGGTTTTCCAGAGGGTTACTTTCAACCTCAAAATGACTTTTGTCAGGCACAAATTACATCCTATGTGTAACCTACAATGCATTTCAGGACGCAGGTAATGGTAATGTACCCAGGACAAGTCGTTCGTGCCGCCTTTGTGGTGAGTTATGATTACATAGCGGCGACCTGTGACAAGCGAAGGGACATGTGCCTGACTTTGGTGGACGTCGCAGCCCCCTGCTTCAAAGATGAGGGAGGAACAAACATCGGATGGAGGGCGTGGTGTTTTGTGGAGCTGAGATAGTGGATCGGGCACACAGACTGGTGGTGGAGTTGGAAGTCCGCCCACCTGCCTGATCAGGTGTCGTCTCCTGTGGATAAAGGAGGAGCAGCAAGTACAAGAGAAGGTTCATGGTTTGAGGAGGTAATTGGTGGAGGTGTTGAAGACGTTGTCACCACCAGAGAGGGATGTTAATACTGAGCGTGGTGTCATTGGAGAATCGTCGCTTCCAGAAAGTTGAGACATGATATTGGGTCACGTGTTGGTGGTTAGGAGCCATCCATTGACTCATACTCACCCATTCTCGTGGACGGTGGAGGGTTCATCGAGAGGTAACATCTGATCAAGATATGATGGTATCATGACTGTACGAGAAAGAGGGCGGCTACATCAGTTTTCTGATGACGTCCTTACGCCTGCACAAAGGCCTGGGAAAAAAGTCTGGGTCAAGTGTGAAGGTAGTGGTGTAGGTGGTGGTAGCCTGATAGGAGGCACGGAAGAGGATGGGAGGGAAAGAGAAGCACTCTGAAGGTGTTGAACCGTAAATTCAAGCTCTGGAGTTGTTAATGAGTGATGAGAGGAATGCAGGGGTGGAAACTTTAATAGGCCTTAGGTGTATGTCTGTAAATGTTAAATGGGATTATGTAGCGGTTATGAGAGAGATTTGGGTTCGTATTTTTCTGAATCAATCTAGAGTGGATGTTGTGAGTTCCTGGCAGGAGACAATTTCAAAGAGGGTAGGGTGTTGGTAGTGGCAGGATTTCGGGTAGTTACCCTGGCATTCCCCGTCTAAAAGGTGGTGTGCGGAATTTTAATAAGGGAGACGAGCCCGTTTTGTTTTGCAGAGATAGATTTAGCGAGGGGGGAGGGGGGGAGGGTGTTGCGTGTGGATGGGTAGGTGGATAGGGTAGCGTGTGTCTTTTAGTGAGTGTGTATGCGCGGCAGAAAATAACTAAAGGTAAAGAATGATTTTGTTGTGTGTGAGGATCTTGTGTTTTTTTCTTAAGTGCAACTGACACGAGGTGGGCGATAGTTGGTGGGGATTGGTACTAGTTGTAATCAGGGGCTGTGTGGATCCCAAAGAGGTGCTGGATATATGTCTGTGGCTACTTGGGGATTTATTAAGGGATGTTAGTTACGTGATGTCCTTTGGGGGAGCGGTGTGGGAGACTGAATTTACGTTTGTTAGATGGGTGGTTATGTGCGAGACTGATAGGTGTGTTCCTTTCTCAGGGTCTTGGAACGTGAATCTTTCATTACTGTGAGACTACAATGTCAGATATAGGCAGTGGTGGTGGAGGTTGGTGGGGGACGCTCGGGTCATATATAGAAGTTATTGGTAAATTTGAATATAAGTGTGTTAGGTGATGAGAGGGGTGGGGTTGTTTTCGTCTATGGAGGGAGCTTAGATGTGGAAGAACAGGCGGAGTGGATGACATTGTGACATGGTGGGATAGTGTCGCCAAAGAAAGTGATTAGAACAGTTTTATGAGAGAGAAGGAAACGTATTAATAATTTTAAAAATGGACTGGCTAACTTTTAGAGGATGGATAAGAGCTTGCTATGGGAGGGGGGTGGGTGGGAATAATTTCCTATGGATGACAATAGCTGAAATAAAGGGGAGGTTGGGGGTGTTTGCAAAATGAACAGATTTCAAGCGGTAAGGGTGCAGGAGGGGTGGAGGAAGTGCTTTGGGGCGGAACAAGCCCGGTCAGTGTGTGTTTTGCGGCATCAAAAGCCAAAGGCAGAGCTGACGGATATACCAATGTTAGATGTAACGGAGATGGTTGGGAAATTATTAGAGTAGGATGGAAGATACGAACACAGAAGGGGATGTGTGCGTATGCGGAGGCTGGTACGAGAAATACTGGAACAGCTGGGGGGAGTGGGTGACGGGGCTTTGGACAAGGTGTGCTACGTATGTGACGTGTAATTTAGGAAATAGTGATCGAAAGGCTTTAGGTGGACGATTACGGCAGTGGGGAAATAGAGAATGCGTTAAGGGGATGAGGAAGGGGGAAAGCTACCCGGTATTGATGGTCTCCCGGTAGAATTTTATTTACAACCATTGGGCGTGTTAAAGGTATTTTAGTTAGGTTATTTAATAGTATGAAGGAGAAGGGTGAAGTTGGGGGGGAGAGCAGACGGGAAAAACAGCCGTAGTAGTGCCGGTCCGAAGGTCAAGGGGCAGCCCACCCGTCGGGAGTACGAGCCTTTTCACTGATGTGTGAGACTATAAGGTGTTTGCAAAAATTTTAGGTAATAGGTTCAAATGTGTAAGTGGAGAGGGTTGTGTACAAAATCTCAGTTCGGTTGCCGGGACGGTCGATGATTGAAGGACATGGGATCTGAGAAGTTTTGTGGAAGCTAAGGGTGGGGTGGAGGGGCGGCTTTGTTGGTCTAGACTGGCAGGGAGCATATGATAGAGTGGAAAGGGGAGCTTCTGCAGGTTATACTTAGGGGACAGGGTTTTGGGGAGGAAATAGTTCGAGTGGGTAAATTCGTTGTACAAGGGGGCGAAATGCGGATACCAGATTAATGGGTGTATGGGGAGGGAATTGCAATGGGAAGAGGTCTTAGACAGGGATGCCCATGTCCCAAATATTGTTGCGTTGTTTCCAGGGACCCCCTTTTATAGAATGGTTGACCGTAGCTTTGTACGCCATGTGCGGAAGTGTGGGGGGTGGGAGGCCTGCCGGGGTAATTGGATATGTTGACGACACTCACTGTTCTCTTTTCGTGCAGGGATGTCAATGTGTTGTTGGAACGAGTGGTGCAATTATTTGGAAGTGCCACGGGTATGCAGGTAAATAGGGCGAAGTCAAGGTGCATGGGGTTGGGTTCTTGGGTGGGGGGTGTGGGGGGGAGATGTAATGTTTTTAAAGAATGGGCGGGGTCTTTAAAGATTTGTGGTATTATTTATAGGGATGAATGGTATTGCGGTCGGGAGGAAAATTCGGATAGGTTATTGGAAAGGACTCGTGGGGCGTTAGGTGGTTCTGAGACCCCAGCACCTAACTCTGATACAGCGAGTGATAGTCGTGAACTTTTTATTGTATAGTAAGGATTGTATGTTGCAGCTGTGTTCCCAATTACGGGGAAGCGATTGCGGGGATACTAAGAGGTTGTACAAATTTTATGGGGTTCACGTTGTGATTTATTGGTTACGGAGGAGGTGTATGTTACATGTAAGGTCAGAGTGGGTTGGGGTGTTGGATTTGAGACGGAGGGCTAAATGTGTGTCATTAATGGGAGTGTTGCGTGAGGGTGTGAAACGAGGGGACGTTTGGAAGGTTACACGACAGGTGGGTATGTGTATCGGGAATGGGAGTGAGGGATTGTGAAATACGTTACGTGAGCGCGATGTTATGTTGGTTAGGGAAACTGAGAAAGGTTCGTATAAAGGGTTTTGTGTAGTGTTACTTGTAGGTTGGTGAGTTGTCCCAGTTGGGGTTTGTTCCACATGTATGCGTGGAAGAGTATTTGGTTTAGATTTAGTATTGAAGTTAAAACCTTCGGGCGAGGGAAGGTGATGTTTCGTTTTCTGCTTGGGAATCATTCCGGCTGTGAGTATATTACGAAACAGACAGGGTCGTAGAGGGTGGGGGGTGTGGTATCTGTCGCGAGGGGAATGAGGACAGCGTACCATGTAGTTTACTTTTGTTGAACGGGCTAGAGGAGGTTAGGTGCTGGTTAAGTAAGGTTGGTACAGAGGGGGGGGGGCCGTGGGGTTGTCGGTTTTTGCGTGCTCTAAGTCTAGATATGGGTGTGTTGACGAGGGTGTCATAAGAGCTTTAGATTATTTCATGGTAGATTTATATATATATGTCGTGGGTGAGGAGGGGGAGAGGGGGTTAGTGTGGAGAGAAGAAAGGTTCTTTCGGTAACGTTCATATAGTCGAGGTCGTAAACAGAGAGTTGTATGGGAGGAAGGTTGGGATCAGGCTTTCTTCAGAGGGGTTTAGAATGCTAACGGTAGGGATTCTCGTAATCTGTGATTGGATTATGAGTGAATGAAGGGGTTTTCATAGGTTTTGGAGGGAGTCCCAGGGGGCAAAGCCGGGCTCCGCCTCCCTGGGGGGGTGGGGGTCGTGAAGAGGGTTGTAAGTGAGGTTTGGAATGGTTTCCTGGTTTTCATGGGAACTTTTGGCATCCAAGTGGGGATGTAGAGATTCAAGGTCGCGTGTTGGTTGATATAAAAATTTCAGAATGAGGTTAATATAGTAGATTTTTTTGTATTAATTTATGATGTGTATACAGTCTTGTATAACATGATCTTGAGAATAAGTTATTTGCGACAGCAGTGTGTTTTAGTTTGTTTTTATGTTACGTGTCTGGGTTTTTGCACGATGAGAGATACTTATATCCTGTTTTGCATTTGTGCATACAGTGCATATGATTAATGGATTTTGTGAAAAATTTTTGTGTACGTGTGGGTGTGTGTGTGGATGTGGGTGTGGGTGTGTGTGGTGGGTGTGTATGTGTATATAATATTTAATATTTATCTACTTCTATTGTATGAGCCTTTGTCATGGGTCAGACGTTATGTAATTCTTTATATTACGCATTGATTGATTCTTTTTAAAGTTTATAATTAAGGTCCTTGTACCTGATAACGGTTTGGTGTTCAATGCAAGTTCTTGATGTTAAGTTTTTAGTGGTATGGTATACCGACATATCTATAGAAAGTTTAGTGACGTAGTCCATTTGTCTGAAAGTTTTATATGGGTTGTATGTAACAGTTATAGAGCTTCATTTTGTGTTCTAAGCTGTATTCTTATATGTTTATTTGTAGTTGGGATATGTTCGCTGTTATTGTTAGGGATAAGTATGTAGATTATCTAGTCAGTTATGATGTTAGTTGGTTTTTGTTTAATTGTGTAGGATGGGATTTTAACGGGATATAACTTCTTTGTATTATTTTATGTTCAAGTGTATAGAACCTTTGTCAGATGTATTTATATGTACATATATATATATATGCAAGGTTTTGTATGTAAATTCATGAAACTGTGACATGTTATTTTTGTTTTTAGTTATGTTCTTGATGTAAGTTTTTGTTGTAATATCTTGCGGAGAGCATGTAGGTTACAATCCGTTGGTCAGTTAATTTGGATTAGGTTCCATAGATTCGTTTATTTTTATGTTAACTGTATGGTTTAATTAAAATTAAAAAACTAAAAATTCCTTTGTCCTTATTTTGAGTATTTATCTGGCTTCCCCAATGTGCATGTTGTTGTGTCATTATATGAGCCAAGAGCCTTCAATGTGACATAGAATCAGTTAATGAGATAGAGTCAAGTCATTGTCAAAGGTTTGCTTTTAGCGCCATTAGTGATAGCAAACAATTCAGTTTATGCAGTGTAGACGCCCAGTTGTTAATTCTTATGCCTACTCAACAAATTATTTCGTTCTTAACTAGGGGTAGGCACAAGAGCAGATGCAGCCCTGCCAGATGACTCCTGTTTTGATCCATCGTGTATATAACTTGGATAAATTTATTACTACAGCTAGGCGAAAATTTTTTTCTTGAGCAGTTGCTCTAACAAGAGATTTAAGGAAGGGATTACTTGCAATGAGATTCTTGGGAGGGACTTGTAGGTATGTGATAGTAAATGAACACATTCTTCCATGGAGGGAGTGTAATGCTCTTGTTGCATACAGTGATACAGTTCATGCAGGTTATTAAAACTTAATGCATGCACGTTTTCACAACCTTTAGATCTGTGTTGTGTATTTACCTCCAGACATTGGTAAGATTCACTGTGACAGGAGTCTGGTTTCGTTTCTCAACATTCTAATACGAGTACAGTGTTAATTTCAACATCCTATCATGATTCTAGAAATACACGCTCCTTCCACTCATTGTAAGAACTTTTGTAGTCTGGTGACAGAAGTATAGTCCTGAGAGCTTCTTTTTCGCATTACTCAAGGGTCGGAGGGGAACTTTTCTCTAGCTAATATCAAATGGGAGCAGCATATTCAATTAACAGGACCTAACTTAGGGCTATGTAATCTATTTACTCACGATTTCACATTAGCACCATAGTTGGGATTGTAGCAGGAAACAGCTTTGAGAGCATTTAGCATAGCTTTGCATGTCATGTTTAGGTGTGGTATAGTGGATTTGTTTAAAGGCTGACGTAAATGGTATACAGAGTCTTAAAACGAATCCTTACTGAGGTATCGGAACGCTAATCCGTCAGGTTTGCAGGAAGCCGTATGCTGCAG
Organism: Cherax quadricarinatus; assembly: GCF_026875155.1. Taxonomy (NCBI): domain Eukaryota; kingdom Metazoa; phylum Arthropoda; class Malacostraca; order Decapoda; family Parastacidae; genus Cherax; species Cherax quadricarinatus. The sequence goes on from NC_069478.1 coordinate 28,957,916, forward strand.
CAGTTATCTGATTGAATGTGCGCTCAGGAGATATGTCGATGTTATACATCACCCCCAGATCTTTTTTCCTTGAGTGAGGTTTGCAGTCTTTGGCCATCTAAACTATATTGTGTCTGCGGTCTTTCTTTGCCCTTCCCAATTTCATGACTTTGATTTGGAGCAGGGTTTTTAAAAATAAAGGAGCCAGTTTGCTGTACCAGGCTTGTAGCTGTCCAGGTCTCTTTGTAGTCATGCTTGATCATCATCCAATTGATTTTTTACTCATTAACTTCCATCATCTGCAACAAGGACACTTCTGAGTCTATCCCTTCGGTGTGAATTTGTTGTGTGTGTGAATGATGTTTGTGTATGTATGAGTGAGTAATGTGTGTGAAGTATGTGTGAATGGTGTGCCGCGCGCATGTTGGGGGATTCTTTGGGGGGGGTTTAATGGGGGAAAAGGGGGGGGCGGGATGGCAGGGTGCGGGGTTCCTTTGCCCTGTTCTTTTTTGGGGGACCATTTGGGTGGGGGGGGGGGAGTAGGGGGGTAGGGTTTTGGGGGATTTAGGTTTTAGAAGATGAAGGTTTTACAGGGTGGGGAGGTTTGAGTTTGGATGTTCAGATTTGATTTCAAAATTAGTTATTAAAAAAGGTTGGGGGGGATTGGGGGAGGAATTGGGGAGGTTTGTGGAGAATTGGGTGTTTTTGGATAGGAAATGAAATTCAGAAGGATTAAAAGAAGCGTAAAAGGGTATAGCAAGTTTTTTGGGGGTTTTTTAAGAGGCTTTTACAATTTGGTCTTTATAATTGGGGGGGTTTCTTGGGGGAAATAAGAAAAAAGAGGGTTGAGTTTGGGGTTTGGGACCTTTAAAGGATTAGATTAAAGGGGGGTAAAAGGGGGGTTTGTTTTGTTAGGCCTAGGAATTTTAAATTTTAAAGAATCAAGGGCGGGGGAAAGGGGGGTAGGGGGTATGGGGATGGGGATAAAGGTGGGAAGGGGGTTAAATAAATAATTTGGAGGTGGGGTAAAATTAAATAAAAGGTGGGTTGGTTGGGGAAAGGGGTTTGGGGCGCAGTAACCCAAAATACTTAAGGTGAGGTTTGGGTTAAGTACCAATTAGGGAGTTGGTTACCTTTTAATGGTGTTGCAAAATATATGTTTCCCTTAGGGGTTGTTGAGGGGAAATTTTTTGTGGGAGAGAGAAAGGATATTGTGGTTTTTTTTTTTTGGGGGTTTTTTTTTTTGGGGTTTGGGCAGGGGGGTTTTTAATTTGTTGATGGTTTTGGGCAATGAGGTTAACTTTTAAAAATTTTCAATATTTATTCTGGACCCCCGCATTTTAACAAAGGAAATTTTAAACCCCTTTTAAGGGTAAATAATGTATTTTTGGGGAAAAATTTCAATTTTTTAAGTTTATTCCCATTTTTTAGAAGGGGGGGGCCAAGGATCCCCTTTTTGAGGGGGGGTTTAGTTGGTAACATTAAATTTGGTAATTTTGAGACATATATTTAAAATGGGTTTTGACCGCAAATAACCTCATTTGAAGCTGTATAACCCTGAACCTTTTTATTTTGGTTGGGTTATTTTCTTTACTTCCCAAAAGGGGAAATGGTTTTGGTTTTGGGCAAGTAGCCAAACCAAAAAATTGGATAATGCCGGAATTATTCTTTTAAAATTTTAAAATAATAATTAAAGGGAAAATAGTTAAAGGGGATATTTTTTAAATTTTTAACAAGTTCATTTATTTTTTTCCTTTTTATTAAGCTTTCCTGATATTATTTCTAAATTTCTTAAACGGTATCTTATAAAAAAAAATTGTAATATCCTTGCACACGTTAATTGAAGATTATCTTCAAGGATTTTAGTTGTGTTTCGAAAAGGGAGATTAGATTTTGTGTTTCTTAACAAAGTTTATCTTAAGCTAGGGGGTAGTTTGTATTACCTTTTGGTTTTCAGGGTTTTCTTTTAATTTTTTTTTTATAATTTTATTTAAAAACTTCATGTACAGATATTAATAGGTACATATAAAAAAAATGACAAGGACAACATTCAGAAAACAATATAAAAACCCACAAAACAATCCGGGCAACATCTGCAGTCCTACTATAAAACAAGTTTTTATAACATATCACAATTTAAAAGGAATAAATTATAATAACAAAGGCCACAAAATGGCTATTAATAAAAACTCCAAAAAATTACAAACCTCAACCAATAATGCTCCAAGCTTAATGACAATCACCCATAATACCAACTCTCAACAAATACAACCAGACCTACAATATGCCTTATTAAGAAACCTGGGGCTGCAACACAGGTGACCCCATCATCCCCCCCCCACTCACACACACACATTGAAAACTAACCCTATCACCACCTGAATAATCATGAAATTAATTATCCCAATTTAGGATTATTATGACACATGTCACTTGAGGAAGCATTTTTTTACCAACCATGAATGGTACAGGACACCAAAATTACAATACCTTAAATAAGAACAATATTAATAGGTAATTACTACAAAACTGATGCTGGCCACTTTAAACAATAAACAAAATAACTCAGGCTTCAAGGAAATAGTGAAAGGAAAACCCTCTCAAGAAAATTCAAATTCAATTGCAATACCAGTGTAAGTGGAACATAATACGCTAAAAAGAAATATACATTTTTATATAATTTATAGGTTATACATTAATACATGTTATATTATTTAATCTGCTCCTTACACCTTCCCCATCAAGGGAACTAAGCAAAACTTATCTTGCACAACCTCTCATCTGGTCACACACTAGTACCTCCAATCACACCCAACCACATCACTGCATTCCCAAGGAGGTGAGCCCGTTGAAATCCCCTGACCCCCCCCCCTTTTACCAACCCACTCACCCCGGCAGTTTAAAGCCCCTTATAACGCCAATAAAATCCCTATTGTTAGTCCTCTATAACCTTCAGAAAAATACTCTTCCCACCTTTTCCCAAAAATGTCTCTGTTGCGACACAAAGTTCGATAAAACGTCGCCGCCAAAGTCCTTCTCAGCACATCCCCACCCACCTTCCCCCTCATACCCCATAAAACATATATGTAGTCCACGATGACATATGCTAAACCTCTTACCACACTCTCCTCCACAACCACTCATATCAAGACTCACGCTCGCAATACCGCACACCTTGGCCCCCCACCCTCACCACTACCTTACGCATCCATACCCTGATGCACTCCAAACCTTCACAAAAATAGACGACATGATACGCAGTCTCTTCCCCACTGCATCTACGCCACACCCCCCACCCTCAATAACCCTCCTGTCTCGGAGCATCGCTCCCGTTGGCAAAATCCCATGCAGGAAACGGTACATAACCTCACGCGCCCTAGGTCGTATCCTTAATTTACTAAACCTTCGCCATATTACATCCCATGCATACATGGGGTAGATCCCTTCAACCGGCGCCACTACATGTCTCTCTAACAATTTACACAAACGTTCCCACCTTTACTTTTCCTGGTTCCCTGGCTAACATTAAGGCGCGTAACACTGTCTCGCATTCCTTCATTTCCGCCCCTCCATACCATTTCCTCAGGTGAGCATGTACCTTATCTAGCTGACCCTCCCTCCATCCACCTGCACTCATCACTTCCCTCTTAATAAACACACATTTCACGCGCTTTCTCAAGTCCAACAAACCCAACCCTCCCCTACATACCGGCAATGTCACTACCTCCTTCGCAACCAGTTGCACCCTGAACCCCACAAAAATTTGAACACCATTCTAAGAATACTCGTGATCGCCGTTCCTGTTAACGGCATCACAGCCGAAACAAACCAGACTTTACTATATAGTAATACATTGATGACAATTACACGCTGCCTAAGGGTTAAATGGTGAGGTCGCAGCATTCCCAACCGTCGCTGCACCTGTTCCACCATCCTATTCGAATTGCTAACCCTTGCAGCACTCAGGTCAGCCTCATACATGACACCGCAGATTTTCAGACTCCCGGTCCTCCGCTGCACAACATCACATCCCCACTAATCTCTCTGTCCACTCTCCCAGCCCCATGATCATTGACTTTTCCAGATTTACCTTCATCCCAGTAGCTCTCCCAAAAGTGTGTACAACTTCCCCCAAAAGTCCTAACCGTGTCTCCTCACTTGCCAAAATAGTGGTATCATCAACATAGCCCACCAAACCAGGCCACGGCTTCAGCTCACCATCCCTCCCCCCCGGCCTTAGACGATCCTCCACCATCCTATAAAAGGGATCCTGAACACATGCAAACAATATTTGTGATAAAGGACATCCCTGCCGAAGACCCGCTCCATGTTGACACCCCCCCCCACACACCCATTGATTTGCACCCTTACCTTCGCATTTGAGTACAGCGTTATCCACCCACCCACTATTTCTTCGCCAAACCCCTGTCGTAGGAGAATATCCCTCAAGCCTTTCTTTCCACCCTATCATAAGCCCCTTGCCAATCCAACGCCACCAACGCTCCTCTTTCCCTTTCCATGTCCTCCAGGAACCCCTTGATAATCCCGTGGCCCACGCTCATTGACCTACCAGGTAAACCAAACTGAGACTCAAACACGACCCTCCCCACAACACATTTAAGCCGATTCCCAAGAATTTTCGCAATATTTATAATCAGCACAAAGCAATGAAATGGCTCGATAATCCCGAAGGGTACTCTGCTGTTTACCCTTTGGGACCAACACCACCACCGCCGTTGCCTGAGATTCTCCCATCTTACCTCCGTCTTTCATGGCATTCATTAACCTTACTAGGAAACCCCTAAGCAGACCCCAGTGCTGTACATAAAATTCGCTAGGTAAACCATCGATCCCGGGTGCCTTACCCCCCTTCCTCATGTCCATAAGGGCTCTCCATATTTCCCCTCCTCAATGACCCCACCCAGTGCCTCCCGATCCACTCCTCCCCAGTTTGCACGGCCACATACCACATACCTTCCCAAGAACCTCACCATCCACACCCACTACTTTTCCGTATTCCTCAAACCATCTTCTGCATATGCACTCATCCCTTGGTGTCCTTAATACCTGACCCTCTCTAAAACCCCCCACAGAAGATATGACTTGCAAACCTGGTATTGTATTCGTTCGCTGTCGTACCTCTGTCCTCGCAGCACACAAGCTGATGGCTTGTCGCCCACAGAGTACTTCGTTCAACCCCGCCTGTACCGTACATGAGCTGCAAAACGTTCTTCTTGCAAATCCCGTATTCTGTCCTTCAACATGTGTATATACCTCCACCGGGTACACCCGGCCACGCCCCCCCCCTCTAACAATTCCGAATCTAGATTCTAAGTAATTGACAACCATACCGCAATTGATTAATGCGTTTGCCCTCCCTCACATAAAAATGACGTATTCGTAACTTAGCCACACTATCCCACCATCCTCCACGTACTTCCTCAGTTCTTCTGTCGGCACAGAGCTGTTCCCAAAATATGCAAAACGCTTCCACTCCCTCCACTATCCCCCAAAACCATCGTGTTCAGTTTCCAATAACTTCCCTGCCTACGAGCCAAAGCATCCCATCCCACCTCCACTAATACCGCCCTATGATCGGAAGACACCATCTCTATAGTTTTAAAAGACTCTACCAAAAAAACCCTCCGAGATAAATATAACTGTCCAAACGAGCCGCATATCCCCTTCTTATAAACGTATGTTCCACCTCCCACAGACCTCCCCCGAAAGCATCACGTAACTGAAGATCTCTAAGCAGGCCCCCCAAGACTGAGGAAAAATATCCCGCTCCTCTGGGTTCCACGTCTGTCTTCTTAATTACACAATTCCAATCCCCCCCCACAATCGCGACAGACGGTAACGTGCGTAGGTAATACACGAGCTCCTCCCGCACAAAATCCATCTTCACTTTCACGTCACTTTCTGCTGGGGCATACACACACACAAACGCCACTCTCTCTCCCATCCACCATCCTTCCACACGTAATAACTCTCCCCTCCCCCCCCTCTTTCCTATGCAATACAAACGGGCCGCCTCCCTGATCAACACACCCACTCCTCCTTTTAAACGCTCAGACGGCAACACATAAGCCTGATACCAGGGACCACTAATTCACGACCAAGCTTAAAATTGTGCTCCTGCACAAAAGCTACGTCAACCTTATACCTATTCAAAAACATCCTGAAGCACTCCCGTTTAACACCATCACACAGACCATTAATATTTTTTGTTACACACCTGAGGCCAGCTTAAGGTTTCCTTCCCCGCCTCATGTCAAGATTCTTCCCTTTCAGACCGTTCCCCTGGACTGTGCCTTTGCCACAGTTTCCCCCCTCCTTCCCAACCATCCCCCCCCCTTCTGTTGTGGCCCTCTCGCAGAGTCACTCTGGGTACCAGAACCCCATGTCTTTTTCCCCGGCCTTTGCGCGGTGTCAGAACATCGTCCGAATCTGACGCTGCTGCCCTTTTCCTTGTAGCTCCCTCAGTTTCCATATCGAGTCCTGGGAGCCAGCACAATGGACTTCCACCTCTACCACCCTTAATCCGCCTCCATGCCCCTCCATGGCACTCGCACTGTCCACCACAGGTGCCACCTGATCCTCCCCTTCCCCACACACACCTTCTCCTGATCCCAGGGTCTTGTTCGCTGTAACTCTCCACCCTCCGTAGACTGTAACATAGCCTGTATCACCGTCCTCCAACTCCTCCTCAATAGCCTTCACTGCTGCGCCCTCCTGTACCTCCTCACTTGACAACTGTACTGTTGATGGGCCAGGTGATTCATGGATCACCACTTCTTCCCATTCCCCAAGGGCA